>JAJOOO010008624.1:0-11079 GCA_029582685.1 Solanum piurae
ACTATTTTTACAAAATGACTATTAAAACTAATGATATAAATGAACATGATTTATAACAACGATGAGATAAATGCGTCAATATTTGAAGATTTTCCCTATTATTAATAAAAAGTACACTAAGAGAAGAATTGTTTAAATAGAATTACCAACTTGTATACGTAATAGCTTCAAATATAATTAATAATTAATGTAATTTAATTTATTAAAATTGATTATTTATTGTTTATTATAAATTTATTAAATAAAATTACTTGTAATTACATTTAAATAACTTATGCAAGATTCATCAAATCAAGTTGTAGAAGGAAAGTGACTAGAAAAAAATTAAAATATGATTAATCACAGTAATCTAATCTTAAATATATGAAACCAATCTTTATTAGAAAAATAATTATAGTGTCATATACCTTCCAAATTTAATGCCAACAAATTTCTATAAATTCCTACCGTTTTTCCCTCAACATTGTAAATTTTCATCAAACACATTTCTTTTTAATTAATATTATGAAGACTACCACCCACTCTGCCCATGTTCAAGGCCCCTGGAATATTAAGAAGACTATCACCCATTATGAGTAATTCGCTCAAATAATAGTGCTACCATTTGCAATCGCTCTTGCACATGTTTTTCCACATTGGATGAAGAAAATGGTGCAACTTGTAGAGAAAGGAAACATGCATTGTTTTGAATTATGGGATGTTATTAAAGAGAGCAACCCTAAAAATTATGAAAGCGGTTATGTTGTGAAGATGAAGCCGTGTAAGGACTATGCAATAGTTTGTGCGAATTTGTTCAAAAATCGTGGATTGAGCTATGGTGATGAGATTGAAGTCTGTTGGGATTCTAATTCGCACAATTTTAAATTCAAGTTAATTAATTAGGATCTTATTTATTAAAATCATATGATGATTTTTGTGAGGAGTATGAATGATTTTTATAACTATATCTGAAAGAAAGTACTAATATTCAAATTTTATTACTTTCCTTTTTCCTATTTCTTAGAATGTTATGTTAGTCTTTCATTTTATTTTATGTGTTTTAATTTAACAAGACATGAAGTTTAGGAAAGTAATGAAAACTTTTCAATTGTGTAGTAAGATGCGAATAATATATCCAAATATCACTAAAAAAATTCAAGAACAACAAAATATTTTGCCCAATTGTTCCTTTATGCTCTCTTTTATAAATACAATTAAGTAGTACTAAAATATCCTTCCTGTTATATAAATTACTTATCAATTTTCCATAACAATGCTCATGTCAAGTCAATGTATTAACAATTTCTTCAACTGTTACTTGTGAATAAAAATTCGTTGCTAGAATGGGAATAATTGGGAGAAGAAGGGCACACAGAAAATGAATGAGAATATTGAAAAGTTTGAATAAGAAATGACTTTTTGGTTAGATGTGTGAAATTGGATAAACATTTAATTTGAAAAAGTATAGAGCAAGAATTGATGATTTTGTGTTTATTACCGATTCTTCCTCATGAGTTGAGACCGATCAATCAGATGGATAATAGAAAAACTTATTAGCTCAGATATTAATGAACTCTATAGATGGAAGAGTTACCTATCAAACAATAGGTTCTGGATATATTAGCAACTGATAGATCTACGCCAGGAAAAATTAGTACAAGAAGTTCTGGATATACTTCTTGATAATGATACCCGAGGACAACCAATGAGAGATGGTCGTAGTCCATTGTTCTACACTAGCTTTGGGAGGTATCAGGATGGATTTGTAATGAAATATTGTTTCATACAGAAGAAATGATTTTCTATGTTGCCTAAGCAATCTCACATCCTCAGTAGCATTTGCAATCCCACTAATTAGATTGATGTATTTTGCAAATTCAAACTTGGTTTAATTTATTATAACTGATTAATTTCATTTATTATAAGTTATATAGAATCACATGTAATTACATTTTAAGTGATTTTCATGTCTTATAGATACACTAAATATAGTACAATCATCACTATTTAAATTATTTAATACATCAAATCTAAATCATATTGAAGTTATCCATTGGATTCACATACTTTACTTTACAACAAATAAAAAAATACTATCAAAAGAATTCGTTATTTAAATTAATTCATCAAAATATTATCTATTATGAGTTACCATTATAATGCAACCATCGGATGCATAAGAAATACGACGAGAGTAAGTGTGCTTGTTACTAGGGGACTCAAAAAAGTTTGTGATATACTATATATATGTTGGAAAATGCCATGGATGCGCCCCCAAGGCCTAGCTCAAGTGGCAAAAGGTGGAGGATTTGTGGCTTAGGTCGCAGGTTGAAGCCCCACACCATGCAAAGCGAAGCCCGGTATTTAAGTGGAGAAGGGTAGAGGGGCGAGCCCATTATCCACCGAGTTTAGAAGGCTGTGATTGGTCCAAAGGATGGGTCACAGACGGATTTCTCGATTATAAAAAAAAATTAAAAAAAATACCATGGATGCAAATGACAGTTTATAGCAACTTAAACAAGTAAAGCATAGATAAGAAATTTCAACAATTATCAATAAATAGTCAAATAGTCAAACATTATGGTTAGAATTTAATTAATTCCCAGCAGAGTCGTAATTTATGTTTTATCAAAAAATATAAATATTTTAATTTCAAAAATCGACTTAACTTAGGTTTTAAAGAAAAAACGATTTTCAAAAAGAGTCCCCACTTAATTTTTGAAAGAAATTAAGAAACTTATAATTTTTTTCAAAAAGATTTAAACAGACTAAAAATCATTTGAAATCCAAAGATGGTTCGGGGTTAAATTTACATTTCAAAAATGTATTAGGCATTCGAAATGTCCGCTAACATGCGGTTGACCAACGACTTGACTAAAATGTTTTGACTAATTTCAAAAATATTGATTAAGTAGAGAGGACTCATTTATTTAAAGGGAAATAAACTAAAGGGAACTTTTAAGAAAAATAATTCAAGTATTGATAAGACAACTAATAAAAATAAGTAATAAATAAAATATAAATATTTCATTTAAACATAAAAAAGAAGAAACGACTTTCTTTTGGAAATTTAATTAAATAAAAACCAACTCAAATAAAGGGTTAGTTAATACAACAAATAATGAAATACAATAAAGGGGAAATGAGATTATAAACTTGGGCATTTACCTAAATTTCAAATTGTTGGGCCGGCAGGCCAACTTCTTTCAACATGTCCTATTCTAAAATTGTCAAAATCATGGGTTTAGGCCCACTCAGCTCAAAATCAGCTGCTAGTTATTTTGGGCCTTTTGACCCATTTCGCCTGGACCTGCTGTGCAAACAACAATTGGGCTTTGGCTCATCTCCTTTAAAAGTGTTGTGTATATAGCCATGTATACCACTGTATACCAATCATTTTCCTGCACATTAGATACATACTTTGCGTATATTTTTGTCCTATGGACTCCTGAAAACCTGTATTTTGACACCTTGGACCTGTATATCAATATTTTCATCGGTATACCAGCGTATACAACAGGTATATCGATGTATACAGGTTGTATCTCAGCCTATTTACAATTTTTTGGAACCTGAAAAGTTTAATTTCCAGCCCATATTTATCGTCTTCAACCTGTACACCAGTTTCGCAATTTTCCATGGTGGCTGACTCGAATTTAAACATGACTCGAGAAGACGTGCAGTTGGGCCTTCATGACCCATTTATAATGAAAAGAATGGAGGCAATGGAGCTTGGTGAACTCACTCAAAATCACATGAAAACAAAAGAGAAAAAAAAGGGATTAATAACCATGCTCATAATGTTGAAACTTACAAATAAATTTAATTTAATCAATAAAGAAACTAAGCACAATAATGACACAGTATCAATGCATTTTAACAGTAACTTATAAACTATCTAACACATGTTTTCTTCCAGATCAAAGCTAATTAGTCAAACCTCCCCTCAAAGACACAATTTCCAGAGAATTGGGCACAAACAAGCTGCTGGATGATTAAGCTAAGCAGTTCCGACAATTTAAGGGAAAAGAGAGATATTTGAAGAAGCAAACACTCAAAAACCAATAACAATTTGATCTAAATCCAAAGTTATGCCTTTCAAAACAACATGATATAGTAATCCAAGTTGAAATGCGACATTCATATCAAAATGATATCATAAACTTGAGACAACAAAAGAAAAGAACCTTAGAACCAAAGTAACTTAACACTTCTGACCAAATTCCAATCCTAAATACACTTAAATCAGTCATATAGGATTAAGGAAAAGAGCCAGGGATTATTACAGTAGACCAAGAAAACAAATGATAACTTAACCACTAATGAAATATGCTAAAAAAATGGAGGAAAATAACTAAATGGATAGCTACATACTCCCAACTTATCGAAATACCAAAACAATAACTAGAAGACATGCTAAGCTGAATAAGAGCATAATCGACTAAACGATCTAAACCAAATGTAAAGATTCAAAGAGAAATTTTGTGTCGATTAAAAATTTCTCAATGGCCATCACATTAAAGCTAATAAGCACGAAGAAACAGGGACTAAGGTTAAACAATCAAGTTAAATTCACGATAGATTTTCATATTAGATAAATATAGGAGAGCTATTCTCTGGAAAAATAAGAGCAACCTTAGCTAAAATCAACACATACAATGGCAGGGTTATAAGCATAATATTAGTAGCTAGAATACAAGAGAAACACAACCATCATTCAAATTAAGTAAGAACGTCAATAACTCCTAAGAGATTAAGCTAACATGATGAGAAGCTACTACAACACATCAAAACGAAATGAAGACAACCAAAACACAAGTAAAATTAAAGTGAAGAAAGGAAGACCATACAGCGAACAAATCCCAAGCTGAAGCTGAATGAACACTATATCACTTCGAGTGAGACAAAGCAGTGGCTCAGCTGACTATAAAGATATAAAATTGTGCTAAGGAATATGACGACCAATATATAACATCCAAAGTGATTTCATTGATAATTAACTCACATTCACAGCTCAAAAACTCAAAGAAAAGTGAAACCAAAGCAGACAACAACTCAAGGAATCAACTCTACTTAACAAAACCGATACAAAATATGTCATACAACACACTATATCAAAATAAAACGTAAGAGAGAATGAAGTTACCTTTCTTAGAGCAGATCTTCAGGACACGAAGCGAGCTGAACAAAAATGAGCTTTCACCACCAAGATACGACTCCGAGAATTGCAATGAGCAGCAAGAATGTTGTGTTCGGAAAAAAGAAACTTGAATCTAAATACCCTTTATAATATTTATTGATTTTTGAGTCTGTTTTTGCCTCAAAACCAATGTATTTCTATGTATCTTTCCAGTAAATCGACTCAAATTCCTCCAACCCTAACAAAGAGGAAGATGGGGGTTTATATAGGGGATTTCTAAGGTTCGTTTGGGAGAAATCGGGTAAAGAGATGGCTCATTCCAAATTTGAAATTCAAACTCTCTTTTAGAGATAAGATTACGAAGTCGAAATTAGTACAATCCTTGTACAATTCCTCAACGGAATTCAAAGGAGGAGGGTCTGATTTGGTGCAATGAAGAAATCGAAAGGAGATTACTGGAAAATTCGACAACGGTCCTGTATGGAGATGGACACGTCACTGCCACGAGAATGGGCTGCTGGGTTTCGTTGAACTGTTGGAGAAGAAGAACGTGTACGGGTCGTTTTGCTATTGCATTGTTGTATTGTTCTGGTTTGGGCTGAGTCTTTTGGTGGATTTGGATTGGGTTAAAGGAATTAACAGTGGGCTGAAAATTGGGCTACTAGTTTTGAAAGAATTGGGCCTAAATTGATTTTAAAAGCATGGGTTTAAGGGATTTGGCTAATAAGTTACAATTTTAACCGAATTGAGTTGTCAATTGCATTACGAATTTAGCCAATGAATTAGGAATGTAGTGAGATCGAATTCATTTAGTAAATTCGGCTAGCAATTAAATAAGAAGAATTAATATAAATTAATTAATGATCTTCTTACTCTTAACGAAATAAAATAATTAACTTAATTATAAACTAAATATTTTAAAATATAAACTATTATATAACTAAACTAATTAACCAAATATTTAACAAAATCTTTTTGAGACGGTTTTCGAATATTCATAAATTATACTAATTATATACAAAATTATATAAAACATATATTGTTTAAAAATTATAAAAAGTGACAAAACAATTTAAAATAACTTGATATTTTGAATTTTATAAAGTCAGTTATTTCAAATTGTTTTGAAATTTAAGAAGCTCGATGGTTAATTTATATTGTGGAGGTCCAAAATTGGGTGTCAACAACTGTCTCTCGTTCGACTTGGAATGATGAAAGAAATTCGAGGCAAATGAAATTGACGAATCTAATTTTGACCGACCACATCTTCATCCTTCAGAAAAGGGATTTTGGTACGGACTTTAGGAATTATGGCCGAACCCCGGAAATGGGTTTCCTACATATCTCAGGCTATATAAGAATCGAGGCCACTTGTAGTTCGATTTGATCGGTTGAAAATAAATCTATTATGCTAGATAACCTTCGCTTTTGGAAGAGTGACAAATGATTTGAGTTATGAAAAAGAGGCTTGCAAATGAATTACCCATGAATGCGGGGGATAAATGACAATTTACACAGACATAATTTCCAAAGCTTTTAGTGTATTGTCACTTGGATTGGAAAGATGCCTCCAGTGAAAATCAAAAAATTTCGGATGCGAAACCGAAACCGATAAACCTAAAGAAAAACCCACATGCCTTTCGATAGGGGTTTGGTTTGATTGTGGTGGAAGTCGCTCATCAACTCGCGTCCTAAGAGTTTGATACTCCTCTTCAGACTATGTCCCAGTTTGCTGCTAAGAAAAAAGTTTCACGTTGTGCTGCATCATTGTTGATGTCGTCCGCCCCTGTAGTTTTATTTGAGAATTCATCCTTTTGGATGTTCTCGAGAAAGACTGAAATAAACTTATTAGTAGAAACTATAATTGAAAAGTGGTAGTATCTCTTACGATACTTTTCAGTTATCTTCTTGCATGTTTATGTGGAGACAACATTGTCTTGGTGTTCTAAAATTACTCTTGCTTTGAAAGATGTCATATAGGTATGTTCAGTGTATGTCACTTTCGAACATCGTATGTCCATTACAACTCATGATTTGCTGAGGATTTGGAGATGTTTTTGCTTGTTTTGTGCATAGCAAACTTCGATGATTTATGCAACGAGCCAGATGGCTTGATAATGATCCAACTGTAACGAGGTGGATGCTCGATAATATTCCAACTGTAATGAGGTGGATACTCGATAGTAGTCCAACTGTAACGAGGTGGATGCTCGATAATACTCCAAGTGTAACGATGTGAATGGCTCGATAATAATCCAACTGTAACGAGGTGGATGACTCGATAATATTCCAACTGTAACGAGGTGGATGCTCGATAATATTTCAATTGTAAAGAGGTGGATGCTCGATAATAGTCCAACTGTAACGAGGTGGATGCTCGATAGTAGTTCAACTGTAACGAGGTGGATGCTCGATAATATTCCAACTGTAACGATGTGGATGGCTCAATAATATTCCAACTGTAACGAGGTGGAGGCTCGATAATATTCCAACTGTAACGAGGTGGATGACTCGATAATAGTCCAATGTAGTTCAAAAATAGGAACCTGAAATGGACAAACAAATATATGAACTACTTATGGGGTGGATCACCCAACAAAACTATAAACTAAAGTCTTTGATCAGCCAATCAAAACAGTTGATCCACTTATGGGGTGGATACCCAACAAAATTTGAGTTTGTTGGTGACATCTTTAATCGTTGTCGAAAACTTGTAACATTTCGATAACTTAGACTGTCATGAGGATATTGTGATCTCCAACATCTTTTACGATGTGATGAACATGATGATTTTCCCTTGCAACACTTCTAAGATATGGTCCCTTTTGATCATTTTCAGATTTGATGTCGATTTCATAGATGATCCTGACTTTACCAATACTATCACATACAAAGCTTGACACCAAACATTAGTATCGACGATGAAGTGAAGAATATAAGTAAAGATAAAGTGTTAGATTAAGTCATTTGGCTTATCAAGATTAGACTATGATGAGCCTAATGGTGACTTTGATCGTGACTCGTCACTAGTGATCCTCCAACACGTTGTTTCTTAAAACTTTGAAAGAATCAATTAGCGTTTGTCTTCAATATTCCTGCAAAATAAAAAGAAATCATTTATAAATCACTTGAGGCAACATAATGAAATGAATATAAAATGAGATGGAAAGTTTTCTAAGTTATGTTGATGAGGCCACGATGGGTGTAAATGATGCCTTGTGTCACACTTGACAACTTTAAATTGCAATTTTTGTGACTTCCATTTTCTTGCATCCAAAGAAAAATTCTTATTTTGAAAGACTGATTTGTGTTGGTCTTGTCTCCATGCTTCTGACTTGCACACTACTCTACTCTCCTAAATATAATCTTGGTGGGATTTTTGAGGACCTTCCTCAAAATTCTATCCCGATCTAAAATATAGAAGAACTTTTGTAACTTGCTTTGTTAACGCTGAGGTCGCCCATCTTGGAATTTTGAGGTCCTTCCTCAAAATTCTGTCTAGTTTGCTTTAATGACCGTAAGTATAAGTCCTTTAGCAAATGATATTTTTGTGGAATTATTTACACGATCTCAAAAATTTTGTCCCAGTTGCACATTTCAACATGATTTCCAACTTAATTCTCTGGGAAATGTTATCTTGTGGAATTTTGAGATCCACTAAAAAAGCCTACCCAGTTGCATTTTGATCTTCAGTCTTGACTTATTGAAGAAGTCCATATTCAAATGAATTTTTAAGATCCTCTAAAAATTATGTCCTAGTTTCCATTATAAAAGAAATAGAAATCTTACGGGAAAAATGACCAAGTTGTTGTGGCGCCTACGTATCCCGTTGATGCAGGAATCAGGTCAAAGATAGTTCCCCTTCTAAAGGATTAACAAAAATAGGAAATTTTGATAAGGAAATGACCGAGGCCGACATAGGCCACTTACGTATCTCATTCTTGAGAACTCAGGTCAAACGCAGTTCAAGTACAAAGAAAATATTAAAAGTTGAATAAAGGGATAACCGAGACCGACACAGGCCGCCTACGTATCTCATTCTTAAGAATTCAGGTCACACGTAGTTCATTACAAGGAATGTGCGATAAAAATGGGAAGAAAGTGTAACACCCCGTATCATAGATAGACAAAAAATGCAGACTTTGAAAAGTTGTAGGTGCAACCCACAGTTGCCATCCACGGACCATAGGTCAGACCACGGTCTGTGCTGGTGGTCCGTGGTTCACCACTGCAACCCCTCTCCAAACCCAGCTCAAAAATTGGCTAAGTCTCGACCCACGGACAGACCTACGGTCCGTAGGTCAAACCACGGTCCGTGGTTTGTGTCCGTGGATCAAGACTCTTTTACCTAGCCTCTGACATGAACTATGATCGACCAGCACGGACCGTCATTCGATCCACGGTCCATAGGTCTGACCGTAGGTAAGGGTCAACAGCTAGTTAGCTGGAAATTATTGATGGGTCAACTTCAGATGGTCATAACTTTTAGCACAAAAGGAATTATGTGTCCCATGACCTATTATATGATAGATAATTGAATCCTCTTTCCAACGCCACCGATTTTTCTAAAATCCGACCTTCGAGTAAAAAGTTATGCTCGTTTTAGTGAAGCCTTGTCGGGCAGATTTGATCGACGAACCCAATCGACGGACCGTCGATTGAATGACGGCCCGTCAGTCCAATCCGTCGATCACTCCGACAGCAGTTAAGTCAGGGGTCTTTTGGTCTTTTCCTATTCCGTTTAATCCCTAAGATATGTCGTTTAGACCCTAAATTATGAGGTTTTAATCAGTTTAAGCCTAGAAACATAACTAGAACTTACATAAGTCAAATCATTAATCAAACTTAGAAGAATTAGAACGCTAAGAGGAGAAAAGAGATCAAGAACCCTAGTTCAAGAACACATCAAGCTTTCTTCAGTTCCAGCCCCGAAATCGAAAGATTCCTTCGTGGAATTTGTCACCAGGTATGTGGGATTTCACTAGTGGGTTCCTTTCGCCCATTAGGTCCCTAGTTTTCAGTCAGCTTCTTGATTCCCTTGTTATGACTAGACCTAGGGTTTCTTGAATGTTAGAATTATTGGGTTCTTAGCTGTTAGAATGATCCAAATCATATTAGTATGCTAATATTCAGTTTATTGCATGAATTCAAGAACCCTAGCTATGCATTTCTTTAGTTCTTGAATTACACATGCTAGGTCAGATATTTCAGTATTCAGTTATACATGCCTCAGTTTATGAATGCATCATTATCAGAATAATTGTTGCATGCTCAGTTTTGCATGTCCAGTTTTGAGCTATCCAGTATTACAGAAATCCAGTCATAACCAGTTAACCACTTAATTAATTGTGAGTAGCATAATACCGAGTTGGACTAGGGTTCAACGTACCCATATAGTCCCAGAATTACTATCTACGTAGGTGTAAGTCCCCTATGTGGGCAACATCAGTTTAGTGATCACGCCAGTATGCCTTTATACCTCTGGCAGGGTATATTGGGTCCTCTCGATTGGGCGTATACATCAGACTCCACATTTAGCTCATGTGGTTTTATTGTCGGTTATTAGTAGCTCCCACAGTTCAGTCAGAATCTACTGCATTGAACACATTTACAGTTCATTCAGTTTCAGCATGTTATAAATTGATCATTGCATTCAGTTAGCTCAGTATTCAGTAACTATATCATGTCCAGATTATTTCATTGCTTTATTGCTTTGTTCAGTTATATGTTATTTCAGTGTTACTTCATCATGCATGCTCAGTACCTTTCAAGTACTGACGCATACGTGCACTATATCTTCTCGTGATGGAGGTTCAGGTTCTCAGCATCCAGATCACGCTTAGATCAATTCCTGATCTTCAGTTCAGCAGCATCAGTGGTGAGTCCTCATTCTTCGAGGACTAGTGACATGTTTATCTTTATCGCTATTAGTCTTTAGTTTCAGTTTTGCTAGATCTAGT
>JAJOOO010008625.1:0-14338 GCA_029582685.1 Solanum piurae
TATAATTAAAAATATATTTTTTTTACTTAAATATGTAACTCGTAAAATTGAATTATTTGATTTAGTATCAACAACATATTCAATGTAGTTTCACGGGATGTTTGGAAAGGTTAATATGTACGCATATCTTAATCTTATCTTTGTGAGGTAGAGATTATTTTTAATAGACCCTCAACATTCAGTGTTAACAAGTAAAAATAAATCTGAGTGTTGTGCTAAGATAAATCATTTCGGGGACACTTGAGTCAGCCGCCAACAGGCAGGGACAGGTAGAATTAAGGGGTTTCAACTAAATTCTCTAGTTGAAAACTTTTGTTTTGTAACTATGAGATTTTTTTATATATATTTAAACGGTTAAATCTCTTTTTATGAAGTTCAAATCCTAGGTGTAACATTGTAGAATCTTTTAATTCCCTTTCATATAAATTTCTAACTCTGTCAATGATTGTCGACACCCATCAACCTCTTGATCCCGTCCATTTTTTGGTTAATTTTCCTTTCTTTACTACCAAAATGAACTTTTTACACCTCCAATGTTATTTAATCCGCTATAACAATGATCTTAAATATGATTACTTGCAATTATGTCCATATATTGTACGTCATCAGTACATATAACTTATACTCTTTGGGTTCGTTTGATTGGGAACAAGTTATTCCACCATGTATATATGATGACTTATCTCATCACTAAAGTATAAAAGATAAATAATTTTAGGACTGTCTAATACCTCCAAACAAACTCGAACAACTCAATTAGTTATTGAATGTGTAGTAGTTCAGAGATTGTCAAAAGAGCTAAAAAGTGAAAAGGTGAATCTCATAAATGTTGAACTTTTGAAAACAAAAAGTTAAGGACCTTTAGAAGAAAGAGAAAAAAAGATCATTTCTGTAGCTATAAATACAGCAAAGAGGAAACCAAACTTTCACACACACCATAGATATCAAACACAAAAAATCTTTTTTTCCCAAATCCCAACTTCCCCTGAATTTCCAATTTTTCTTCCTCATATAAGCCAATCATCAAGAACAAATTCTTCAACTTTTAACACACCCTCAAATTTTCTTGGATCAGTGTATTATAAATCTCAACAAAAGGGACAATTTTTTTTAGTATCCTTTTTATGTTTTCTCTTTTCTCCTACATCACTCGTCTCTCTTGAGGAAATCAAGAAACTATGAGCAGAATTCAAGAAAACATGTCTTACACATCTGATGAGGCTGCTCAAATTAGATCATCTTTATCTCAAATCCTATTAACAAGTAGTACCAACACTTTAGACTCAATATTTTTTCATTTCCAAGAACCAAAATATCAAATGACTACTACTAGTCCTGTTCTTGAACCACTATGTTCTTCAGTCTATCTCAGACAAAAAGATTTGCTCCAAAAATTTTGGGAACAAAATAGAACAAATATCACAATTCCAACAACTTCCACACAAACCCCACTTCAAGGATCTTTATATTCACAAAAAAATTGGGAACAAAATAGAGCAAATGTCACAATTCCAACAACTTCCACACAAACCCCACTTCAAGAATCATTATATTCACAAAGATATGTTAGTCCAAACAAGAAAAAGTTGTATAGAGGAGTGAGACAAAGGCATTGGGGAAAATGGGTGGCTGAAATAAGACTTCCTCAAAAGAGAATGAGAGTTTGGCTTGGAACTTATGACAATGCTGAGGCTGCAGCTTATGCTTATGACAGAGCAGCCTATAAACTTCGTGGGGAATATGCACGATTGAACTTTCCAAATCTACGCGATCCGAGTGAGTTGGGATTTGGAGATAGTGCAAAGATGAATGCTTTGAAGAATTCTGTGGATGCTAAGATTCAAGCTATTTACCAGAAGGTTAAAAGGGAGAGAGCTAAAAAGGGTGGAAAGAAAATTGTTGAAAGTGAGAAAAAAGTTGCAAAAAATGTGGATTTGGATTCATCATCTTGTTCTTCTTCATTGGTTGGTAGTGAAAGTTGGAGTCATAGTGATGTGATTTCACAAAGTAGTTCTGATGATGGATTCTTGAATAGTGAGAAATCACCTTGCTCTGTTCTTGGTGACTGCCCCATGGGGCCCGAGAACGATAATTGTCATGTCACTAGCATCACACATCAATTCGAAAGGCCTGTGCTGGAATCGGAGTTCGAAGATTATTCCTTAGCAACAATGCCTTCTTTTGATCCTGAGTTGATATGGGCAGTTCTAGCTAGCTAGAAGTCATTCCGATTTTGTAAGTAGGATTCAAAATTTTAAGTTTGAATTCCGATTACAATCCTTTTTTGTTGAGCAAAAAACTATTGGATCTTACCAACCCCATAACTTCAGCTGTAGGCTTACCCTCCACATGACTTGAATTTTTGACTTTTAGGTTAAAAGCGCTTTCGATATTTGTAGAATCTCTTCTTGAGATGTGGTAGAGACCATTTTTATATTGTGGGCAGTGTAAATGGTTAATTTTGAAGATGTGTAGATATTTAGTTATATGACTTCTTTTGTTAAATTAATCAAGTATCAGTCTCTTGTTTTTTAACTTTTCTCTATGGGATGAACAGAGATATTATAACCTGTTCATTCCCAGTTTTCTGTATCAAATTGTGAAGGATTTTATCTAATTCTAGTACTCATAAAGTTTAGTATCTTTTGAACCATATTGTAGAATGATCTTTCATAAAGAGAAAGTTCATATCCCTTTTCATCATCATCAATCATTCAATGATATTTCCCATCTCATATTAGCTGAGGTAAGTTAAACACATCATTTGTCTATATGTTATTCTATTTGGTAAAAATGTACTCACATGAGGATATTTACTCCAAATTAATAGATACATGACATGTGTTCGAATATACTACTATCACTTAACCATCAACATAACATGGGGTGTGAATACAGGTGTGGGAACTACGCCGAATTTAGCCAAATTATTGGATACTTCTATTACATCTACGATCGAAAAGTATAGATTAATGGGGTATTTGGTTTGATTTCTGGATTTGTGTGTATTATACATAAAAGTATAAGAATGTGTTGCCATAACACCTTATTAATAAAATATTAAGCGTTAACAAATAATTAAATTTTATTAGTTTTAGTTCAATGACTTTAATTAATTAAAATATTTATTTGGGAAAATTGTATAAAATAGCAAACTATTAATTCAAATTAAATGTTATAACCACAATTTCATTTAATTCTAATCCGTAGCAAACACTTGCCATTCGGCTCTCTCGTTCGCCACTCTCCCTCGCCTCTCTCACTTTATACAAACACAAATGAATAAATTGTGTTTGTGTTTGTATAAAGCGAGAGAAAACTGTATATACAAATACATATATTTTCGTCCTATACACTTATAATTATACAAATACAGATCTTTTCCCTACCAATTCTCATTTGCCTTTCTCTCTTTCTCGCTTTATACAAACACAAATTATACAAATTGCAATGTATAATTTGTGTTGTATAAAGCGCGAGAGAGATATTTGATATACAAATGTTTTATTTCAATTCAATTGTATACAAATTCAAATTTTATGCAGATATACAAACATAAAGAACATATACATATACAAACGCAGTTTTCATAGACACAGACGCCCGATTTACACAAATCGCTACGTTTTATACAAATCAGATGCCTGCGATTTTTATACAGATCTGATGCTCCATAGCAAACATAAAATTTGCTATGCAAACTATAGCTATAACATACAAATATTATTTTTATGTTTGCTAAACCTAAAATTTACTCTATTTATTTTAGATAGCAAATATCCCATGGTATTTCTCTAGTGAAGAAATCCAAAGAAAAGAAAAAAGCCCTATTTGTATTTTGTATTTCTCTAACAATAGTCAAGAAATCTAAATAAAGAAAGAAATGGTCCCAATTTCTGTGGTGGAACAATGTGACCCACTAAGTACAGAGTAGATGATGGAAATGCCTCAGTATCGCTTGTCTGATATATAATATAACAGCAACATAAAGACCTTTTTGGGTCATCTTTATTTCTAAGACTAGTCATTGTTTGATAATGTAATATGCCAATTATATGTCAAGCTTCATCTACACTACATGCACAAACGTAATCAACTCAACTAGCTCTTTGTGGTAGAAGAGCATACATAATATATACGAAAAGGAACTGACAGACTTCTAAGCGGACGAACTTTTGAAATAGGGGTACATGTTAAACGTTATCAAATATCACAGAAGTAATATGTTATACTATAAGACAACACACAAGTTAACATGACAGACATGCTTCTGGGACAATGTGTCATAGCCCAAAGACAAATCCTAGAGCCCATTGATACAACTGGGTCAATACATATCATAGGCTTGGTTTGCAACAAATAATGTGTTGTGGAGAAATAGATAAATAGAGAATTGAGGTAGCGTAACAGTGAGTGTGGTCAAAGTACTTCAATTTTCCTTGCCTTCTTGGCAATTCTAGTTTCATGGCAGAATAAGGAGATTTAGTTTTTATTTATTTTCTTCTCACCAATTTTTGCTTAGTAGGCGTTTTGGCCATGCGATACCATATCACGATATGGAATCAACATTTCAACATGCAATTTTACGCTGATTACATCTCATGATTCCATATCTTGAGATGTGATTCCATATTCTCCAAAAACCATGATATGGGAATTTCATATCATGATTTGAGATATTTTTAATACAAAAATTGATCCACAAGTTTATATTTTGTTAAAACAACCCCACATTTATATCTACTAACCATTTATTTTATATGTAAATAAAATTTATAATGACATCATTACTTTTTAAAATTTATTAGTTTCACCGACATAAAATTTATTATTCTCACCAACATATAGTCACTTTAACTCACATCAACCGATTGTTGAGTAATATTAAAGACTAGTACGCTACAATTTATGTTCAATTTTTTTTATTAAATTAAAGTGAGATGAAACAATTACTTAAGTGGAGAACAAATAGCAATGTAACAACTTATTATGCAATTTTATAAATTTTTATTTATTTGGTAAGATTGAATAAACAATTAGGGCTATTTTAATAATTTTACAACTTATGGGATTCTTATGTTTATGAGCAAATATACAACACCAAAATTTCATATCGCATGTCTAAACAAAACTTCAATTTCATCCCGTAATTCCATATTATGATATCATATCATTATTCCATATCATGATACCATATCGCATGGCCAAACGGGCCCTTAGAAAACTGAATGCCCAGTTCAAGTACAAGATCAGGACAATCAGATATCCAACCCGCAATTGCAAGGACTCAATTGAAAGAGCGAGAGCTCTACCAACTGAGCTCTATCCTCCGAGCCAAGGGAAGCATGCATGAAGTAGTCAAATGCTTCATTTCTTATTCATATTTAGAGCTACTCTAGGGGGTGGAATGTTTTTATATGATACAAACAATTTAATAACTATCTTTGTAGATAAATGTGCTCAACCTTTATCCTTGTTGAATGTCTTCTTAATGTTGTATAAACAAGACATGGTAAAACTACAGGGAAAAATTTGTATATTACTTGGATGTAATAGTCACAAAATCTCCTCTACTTGACTAAAAACTTGGTGTAATAAAAAGGAATGCATTTCTCAAACGTCTTCTCAACCAAGAAGAAATTTTGAGTTTTTGACACAAAAACAGTTTACTCTGAAAGACAACTTCCAAAGACTGATAAAAAGAGGAGTTTCATGGAGTGGACAGTTTAGCATCTAACCTTTTATGGGCTATTTGCTAAATGTAATATGCGGGTTCACATGAATCTAGTAAAAAATCCATAAAACATCATAATATTTGACTGTGAGCAGAAGCGGATCCAAGTATTAGGCTATATAAATACAGTCTTTAAGGTCCTTAAAACTGAACCCAATATATTTTAAAAGTTATCAATCTTTATTGCAATATCAATGAATTTTTACATATGAATTCATGTTTGAAAGTACTGGGTGGGTTCAATTGAACTGGTAACTTAAAATCTTAGTATCAATATTAAGGCTGTGTGGTGAAAAGGTGCAGCCTAGGTTTTATACAAGGTCTCAAGACTGCTCCTTTCTCTGGGATTTGTCACTCCAATGTCAATCTTCATCACACCCCAGGAGAGAGGCAGACCTACCCCTAGGGTAGGAGTGTCACGTGCCCCCGATAACCTCAAAAAAGATATACGCATATATATGTAATTTTGATTGACACTCTCATTCACAAAAGTCAGGTAGTTCCATTGGTTGATACAGGGTACACAAATGATCCTCAAGTGCACAGATTTGGATTTGATTCCCACTCCAACATCTTTTTGTAGCCACAGACCAGTAGTGCCCACACTACTCTCAAATTCTGAGTCCGCCTTTGCCCCAGGACCAAGAAAGTCTCCATTGGAGTTGCAATTCAAATCAGCCTATAGCCTTCCATCCTAGAGGTCACCAGCACCCAACAAACTGGTACATGCTCTGCTATATTTTGAGAATCTTGTGATATTTCTTCCATTTGGGAAGTTAATGCTAGTATGATACCTCTCCGCAATGAATTAATCAACTAAACCTAAATCACAAATCAATTAAAATTGCCCTACAGGCAAGGGAAGAAATATTTTTTTACAGGAGAGTCAAAATCACGGTATAGATAGGTCAAAATTTTCTTTTGTGTTTAGATATTTTTATGTTGATCTCCTTTGGTACTGATTATATATACTTCTTTATATTTTATTCTACTTGGTGAAAATTTTGGTTCCACCACTATTTATAGGAATCCTCTTTGTCCATTGCAATTCATGATTCAATGAATTCATATCAACTACAACTATTTCTTTTACTTTATTCAGGTAGTTCAATCAAGATTTTTAAGAATTAGACCGATCAAGGCACAGAAAGCAGGTAAAAGATATCCATTACAAGGATATTTCAATCTCCTCTTCTGCCCTACTTCATGCCAATCCTCTTTCCTTCCCAAAGAGCCGATCAGGGCATGACATTCGATACATCAACAAGTTCATTGCTTTCCTCTAGAAAATCAGATTCAATAGAACCCGTTAATTACCTAACACCAGATTATGTAGCACGGGAGAGAGCAGGAAAGAGACAACAGCATAACGATTACTGTTGGTATCCAAAGCTTAGGAATTTTATTCCAGCATAATTATATGTAATTATGTGACTTTACAGCTTACTGGTTCGAGCCGTGCAACATCACACCCCTTGGTTGTGTGGCCCTTCCCTAGACCCTGCTAGGGCGGGATGTTTTATTCACAGGACTATTTTTTACTAAACAAAGTGGTTCTGTAAAAGCCAAGATTTACAAATGTCTAGTACAATCATATGGCAACATATTACAAAACGTCTATGATATAGTATAGAGTAATAAATTACTACTATTATATTTCCTATTACATCTCACATGGATGCAAATTATTTACAACAACATCAAAACATATAGATACTTTTATAGTTCTTTTAAACAAGAACACAAAAACGCAAATATGCAGCATATCAAAGCAAAGATGCTTCAATCGAAGTAGTGATGCAAGAACTTACGAATACCTCTCATGAATCCACCTTTCTTCTTTTCCCTCTTATGCCACTTATTCTCTTCCTTAGCTTTTTCTTCTTCTTCACCATTGTTATAATGAAAACGCTTCCTCAAATTCATTTCATAGTGCTTTACATAAAGCTTTGATTTTTTTTCGGACTCATCATTAACATGATGAGCAACAAATTGATTTTCATTTTTCGATTTAATCTCACCAAAATTACCTTGATTTTCACGATTGATTTGAGACATCGAGATCTGCCTCTGTTCGTGATCATTGTCTTCGTTTTCGTCATGGTGATGAGGTAATTTATCCTTCAATTTCATTTCCCCAAAATTC
Organism: Solanum piurae; assembly: GCA_029582685.1. Taxonomy (NCBI): domain Eukaryota; kingdom Viridiplantae; phylum Streptophyta; class Magnoliopsida; order Solanales; family Solanaceae; genus Solanum; species Solanum piurae. The sequence continues at coordinate 7,881 of JAJOOO010008625.1, forward strand.
TCGCGATCATATAGGAACTTCCAGATCTTCTTATCATTGTACCGATGGTGGCGGAAACTGAACGGATCCGACGGAATCTGACGCACACCAATACGGTTCACAAACTTCTCAAAGTCAATGTTTCTCTTAGAAGGCAGTATCATATCATTACCAAAAGGGATCTGACGCTGTGATCCCGGCTTCAGGTGGTGACATAGGCGGAACGGTAGGTTAGATCGGAGCCTGAATCGACGGTTGATCGGCCGAAATCTGACTAATGTAACTGGATGGACGGAACGAGTGTCTTCTTGATCGGATTTACTAGGGATGTTAACAGCAGGCGCAGAATCATCTGATTCCGGTAGAGTATGAGGAAGTTCGGGGATGACAACATCATTTTCCGAAGGAAGTTTGAGGTGTGTGACGTCATTTTCCGGTTGAGTAAACGGAGTACGAGCAAGTGAAAGGTTGAAAAAGAGGAAAAGGACAGCAACGAAGAGTTTCGCCATGGTGAAAAGTTAAAATTGTTCAAACAAGATGAATCGAATTCGGTATATATAGGATGTGTGACGGGTAGTTCGGGCAGGTGGTGTAGAATAGAAAGATAGGTCGATGGGGCAACGGGCAACTCGGTTACCACCCCACGTGGCTGGAACTGAAATCACCCGCTAATATTCTCGGGTCCTTTAACTGAATCGTACAAACACCAAATAAAAAGAAGATAAGATCTTTATTAAATCGTGTTTTATCCCTAGTACTTATAAAACTTCAGAAAAAGTCAAATTTAACAAGACTTCAAAAAAATAAAATAGCAATATGTATCATAGACCATAAGCCTTCTTCCTCCTTTTTGGCACATTCCATCTAAATCCCATTTTACGTCAAAAATATATCTCTCTTTAGGAAGTTAAATAAACTTTTTATATTACTTTCTGTCCTAATTTATGTAATATTTTTACTTTTTGAGATTAAAATTTCTTAATTTTGATAGCAACATAGAATCTTTTCAATTTTAACACTTGTATGTAAGTATATATAAAAACAAATTTTGCCACTTAAAAGTATGCTAACATACCCAGAAAATACAAAATACAAAACATTGTTACTTTTTTGAAGATTTTGTGTCTGCAATATTTCTCCATCTCACCAATAGAAGGAAAGGACGAGGAAAGGGAGGTTTTGAATTGGTCAAAAGTTTCTCTCATTAATTTCCACACGTCTAAACACGCAGAAAAATTATTCTAAGACCTTCACTTTTACAGTTTCTGCTATATTAGATCTGACCAACACGCTCATCCTAAATTCTCTTGGTAATCTTTTTGTTAATGGCAATTCACTCATAAGTCATAAGTAAGTCCACATCGTGGTTTAAACTGCATATAATCTAAGTTTCACTCCACTTAGTGTGCAACTTCAGTTCAGGGGTATCAACATCAATCAAGAAAACTAAAAGATGGATGGTGCTTTTACCTGGGATTACTACTCACTCATCAATGAACTAACTCAAGGCATGGAACACACTAAGCAGCTAAGAACTTACCTGAGCTCTGTACCTTCCACTTCTGAAGCGATTCCGGAATTGCTTCTGCAGAAGATTCTTTCTTCTTATGAGCAATCTCTGTTAATTCTCAAATGGTGTGACTCACCAATCCAATCCGTTCCGGCAGCTGGTGCAATTGAATCAATGGTATCTGGTGACGGAAATCCTAGGAGTGATGACAAGAAAAGGTGTTTCGAAGATCTTCAGAAGCTCACACATATTTCAAAAAGAAGGTAATTTTTTTTTATTTTACCCTTCCCTAGGAGCTAGCTCCCTCCTTTTTGCTCTTCGGGTGAACTCATAATGTTCGGATTAAAAGTGAGGGCTGCTTTTCATCCGTACAACTCTTCATCCATTTTTACTTTTCTGCTGTATTAAAAGCTGATATCAACCTTTATATGTCCTAAGAAAATCAAGAGATAATTTTTCATCTAGTTCTTAATTTAACCTTATTATTAATTATAGTCATTTTTAAAAGCATTGAATTTATTATGTTCAAAAAGGTGATACATTAAAATTGTTATTTTATTTATTGCTCATTAAGAATGTGCCAAGTTAATAATAGACAAATAAAAATGGACCAAAGAAGTATTTTATATGACATTTTCCCCTTTTGGTCTCAGGGGTCTCACTTGGTTGGTCTAAGGATGAGATTTAAACTTTACATAAAATAGATTGCTTTTTAGTTATTAGATTATAAAACAAAAAAATGAATGCATATTTGGATAAGGTTGCTATTAGATAGCAAGAGTGAAAAGTTAACGGTGATAGGTAAAAATCTGTTGTATAGAAGTAAAATATCAGTTTCAAAGAAAATTTGCTTGTTATATATAGCGTAATGCTAGCATTATAGATAATGATTGTTATACAAAAATTTGACGGTATTATTTAAAATCTATAGTGCTTAGACTCTTCAAAAATTCCGAAAGGCTCGTATTACATCCTCCAGAAGTAGTATATTTTTAGAGGATTCAAGACATGTGCAACAACAATTTTTGAGAGTCAGAGCAACATAATTTAAAACCGCAAGTCCTAGGACTATATTTGTTGAAAGTTCTTTATTTCTTTTAACTACAATTATGGAATTATTTTTCTATGTGAAGTTACCTGATTTTTATGGGTGTCAACAGAAAATCACAATTTTTCGAACAAGTAAGATTCAACGCTAAGAGTGAAATTGAAGGTCCTCCGGATGATATATATAGCTGGAGAAAATATGGGCAGAAAGATATTTTTGGAGCTAAGTTTCCAAGGTAATAAGTCAATTTAACTACCCTGCATAAAATCATAAATTCATAAAAAATACTTAAAAGGAAATTTGAACTTTTCAATCAATCAACTATGATTTAATCCTAAATTAGTTGAAGTACGTTATGCGAATTCCTTGCATACGTTCTGTTGTATTCAAATTCATTTAATTTCGATACTAAATATAAATGCACTAACTAAAATCATGTTATGTACTTCTCAGCTTTAAATTTCGCAAGTTCTTATCCTCTTTCAGTGATTCGGCCGTTTTATATGTACATAATTAAGAAAACAATAGCATACAACAAGAGTCATATGTATTGATGTCGAGTTTTACATATTTTTACAGAGGCTATTATAGATGTACATTTCGTCACATTGAAAACTGTCTGGCAACAAAACAAATGCAAAGGTCTGATGATGATCCTACTATATTTGAGATCACGTATAGAGGCTACCATACTTGTCAGTGTCACCAAGTTACTAACTCTATACTACAAGCAACATCACCAAAGAGACAAGCCAGCCATCACAGCCTGATAGATGGTGACTATTCACCATATTTTGTCGGTGTTGAGGGTGGATTTGATTCATTTGAAGGTCCTATAGATTGTGGCTATAGCTGGATAAAGTTCGAACAGAAAGATATCCTTGGAGCTAAATATCCCAGGTAATAAAGTCAATATCACTACCATGGTAGAAGTCATAAATTTGTAAAAATTTCACTTTAGTTTGTGTCACTGTTTGACTGGGCATCAAGGTTAAATAAAAAGAAAGCTTTAAAACGTGACTAGTGTTAGACATGACATAACATATGTGTGGCCTATAAGACTTCTAAAACTTGTAAATACAAAGCATTTGTGTGGTTATACAAACTTGCCATTAAGGGTAAAATGGAAATTTTAAGTTCATTATTTTCAAATTTGGGAAGAAATCATTCTTTTTGGAACAAATTAAAAAGAAAAATTAGGTCATATAAACCGGAAGAAAGGGAGTAGTTAAAGGAAAATCAAACTTTTCAACTAATGAACCAACTAAGGTTTAATTCTAACTCAGTTAAAGTAATGTTATGTGACTCCTTTACATATGTTCTGTTCTATTAAGGTTCATTTAATTTCAATACTAAATATAAAATGCACTAAATAGTCCAGTTAAGGACTTTTCTTAAAGGACTCAAATCGGTTAGTGTATAGTTTTTTTGGTAACAACTGTGAACAAAAGTTAGTGTATAGCTAAGGAACCAAAGCTGATAAATTTTAAATACTTAAAGGATTAAAACTAATAAGTGTATAGTTAAGGGACCAAAACTGATAAGTTTTTGAATAATTAAATAACTAAATCCGACAAAAGTATACTTAGTGTCACAGACCTAGAATCTCACTAATGTTCAGTGCGACACTTGAAAACTTACTCACGAATCTTTCACGAATCTTTCATGTTTGAGTTTAACTCAAATAAGCCCTTTGAAACTTAAGATCGCTAAGAGAATGAAGGAAAGACTAAGAGAGCTTTTAAAGAAGGCCTGTTGTATTGCTTGGAGAATGCTTATACTTTGTTGCATGCCTTTGCAAATGAGCGCCTCTCTATTTATACTACTTTCTAGAGGTCAAAGTGTAAATAATATTTACTACACAAGTCCCTACATATTTACAATTTAGTCTCTATTCTAGAATTCTCTACAAGTCTAGAGAATTCTAAAGTCTTCCAAGAAAATATTTAGGTGTTCTAGAGACTTCCACAAACCTATACACAACTCTAGTTCTTTCCCCCATAATTTTTATGCTGAATTTGACCGGCAAAGTGGCAGAACATAACATAAGGGACCATTTTAGATCTATTCTTATAGTTAAGGAACTATTTATGGCTTTTTCTCGTGCATATCGCATCCTCCAAAAGTAGCATATTTTTAGAGGATTCAATACAGGTGCAACAACAATTTTTGAGAGTCCGAGTAACATAATTTAAAACCGCAAGTCCTAGGACTATATTTGTTGAAAGTTCTTTATTTCTTTTAACTACAATTATGGAATTATTTTTCTATGTGAAGTTACCTGGTTTTTATGGGTGTCAGCAAAAAATCACAGTTTTTCGAACAAGTAAGATTCAACGCTAAGAGTGAAATTGAAGGTCCTCCGGATGATGGATATAGCTGGAGAAAATATGGGCAGAAAGATATTTTTGGAGCTAAGTTTCCAAGGTAATAAGTCAATTTCACTACCCTGCATAAAAACATAAATTCATAAAAAATACTTAAAAGGAATCAAACTTTTCAATCAATCAACTATGATTTAATCCTAAATTAGTTGAAGTACGTTATGCGAATCCTTTACATACATTCTGTTGTATTCAGATTCATTTAATTTCAATACTAAATATAAATGCACTAACTAAAATCATGCTATGTACTTCTCAGCTTTAAATTTCGCAAGTTCTTAATGATTCAGCCGTTTTATATGCACATAATTAAGAAAACAACAGCATACAACAAGAGTCATATGTATTGATGTCAAGTTTTACATATCTTTACAGAGGCTACTATAGATGTACATTTCGTCACATTGAAAACTGTAGAGCAACAAAACAAATGCAAAGGTCAGATGATGATCCTACTGCATTTGAGATCATATACAGAGGCTCTCATACTTGTCACCTAGCTACTAATTCTGCACTACAAGCAACCTCACCAGGGAAAGAAGCCAGTCAGCACAGCCTGATAGTAGGTGGATATTCATCATCTTTTGTCTCTCCTACAACCCCTGAATCAAACTACTTGTCAGTCTCTAGCTTCCAGATGAATGATCTTGAAATAGTTCACAACTTAGACCATTCAGAATCATACCTCAGTGATATTGGAATATTTCTCGACTTGCACCATTCAGACTCAGACCGCACTGATATCTCCACCAACACTTCCACAACAAGTTCTTCAATAGGTGGTGAGTTTGCTAGATTATCTGGAGGTAGACCCGATTTTTCCATTTGGACTAAACGACATCCCCAGACCGAAGCTAATACTCCCCAAAAGGATGAAAAGGATGAATAGTTTTGATCTTATCACCAAGTTAATCTATCGAGATTGCAAAATTTAGCAATAAATCTAACTGGTTGCAGATTAGAAACTAGCTATGATATTAGTACCAATAGTCTACTGTGTTGTTTCAAGGGCTGAACTTCTGGTAATTTGACATCAAGTTGCTGAGTGAAATTCAAGGATATTCTAGCAAAAAGTTAATAATTATTCATAAATTTTATATAGCTACAGACAATTTGGATGGGCTTATGTTCGTGTATAATCATAAGCAACCAAATTCCTTCGGGCTACACTATCATCAGTCATGTATTCGCTCAACTCAAAGTCCAAATCCGTGATAATCTAATCGCAATCGCATGGATATTTTACTAGCTTGGTTGTAAGCGCACTAGTACCAAGGGGAGAGCAAACAAAATGAGAAAGTGATTCTCTAACCTGCCTCAAAAGCCTCCCACTTATAATTAAGTGTGGCGCACAACTTATGGATATCAATTGTGGTTGAATAGATCTCCATAATGTTGGGAAAACGTGGACTTACACAAGTATATATATATCGTCAAACTGATGGAAATAAATGGGAAAATAATGACACAAGAATTTTACGTGGAAACCCTTCTAAATAAGGGAAAAACCACGGGCCAAGAAGAGTAACTGATATCA
>JAJOOO010008626.1:0-24208 GCA_029582685.1 Solanum piurae
AAAAAAAAAAAAATCCCCTGTTTTAAGAGCCCAAGATTTAGCCGCCATTTTTCCGTTCTCTTTAATTTTCTGTTTTTACCGTTTTGCTTTGCTCTATATAAACACAAAATCGCCAAGAAATAACTGATCAAACAACTCAAAGAAAAAGAAAAATGGCAGAAGATTTGGTTAATATTTTCAAAAATCTTCAAATAAGTGCGTATCATCAAGATGATCTCAGGGGTGATTACAAAGTCGTGGATAAACAATATTTTGCAGAAGAAAATACTGATATTGGAGAAGGTTATGAAGATTTCATCGAAAACATGCTTAGAAAAGAAGATATAATTTCCACTTTTGGACTCACTAGCCGACTTCCATCAAGAATGGCCAGCCTTCCATGGCTTCTTGAAGTTCGCCGTGTTGCAATCCGCTGCATTGTTAAGGTAATGAATCGAAAATCAAAAACCCCATTTCATTATTTTTTTTGCATTTTTTGAAATATATATGTTTTTTTATATATATGCAGCTAGGAGGAAGTTCTGGAGTTAGAAAAATAACAGTTTACACAGCAATGATTTATGTTGATAGGTTTCTTTCATCAGTGCCAAAAGTAAGTATTCCATTGATTAGTACTCTTTCCGTTTCAATTTGTTTCGTCTTACTGCACTTTTTTTCCCGTAGAATCCAAAATTCCCGGTTGCGAAGTTATTGGCAATTGCATGTTTATATTTGGCTTGTGAGCAATTTGAGGAATATCAACATCGAACTATATAAGAATAATGAGTATGAGGTGCAGTGTTATTGCACAATTTGGAGGGCTGATGACTATTGTTAATCCAATTCAGTTCATCAAATATTTCTTGTCAAAATTCTGCAAAGATCTTTCACGAAAAGAGTATGCCAGAATCATGACTGTTGAAGTCATCATGAGTACACTCGGAGGTAATTTCGTTCGAATCATAATTCAATCCGCCAAATGAATATTTACATTTCATAGTTAGACGCGATTCGCAACAAATGAGTCGTGAACTATAATTAACATGTTTAAACTTGGGCGAATTACTTTAATAAACAATTTGTTTATTGAAGCAGATGTGAGATTAATGAGTATGAGACCAGTTATAGTAGGAGCAGCAGCAACATTATTGGCATCAAATCCAAATATATTGACACATAAACTGATAAAGAAAGAGATTAATGTCTTGCCTAAAAAATGGCTTATTCCAATTGTGAGTATTATTATATCCTTTCCAATTATTCACTTTTTTCTCGTAAATTAAATGTTGTAATTATATAAGTCATAATATCTATTAATATATTATATGTGTTTGGAAATTGATTGTGCAGGAAGAGGTGTGTTTTTGCTATGATAGTTTGCTAGAGACCAACAGTCACAGACTTGATATAAGTTGATATTTTGGACACAAACAGAAATATTATGACATAGTTACTATTTTGGACTGTAGATTGTGTAATGCTCTCTAATACAATTCACATTATTTTGTTATTGTTATTACTCTCATATTTGTATTTATTTTTCAAACAGTTTGAAAGTCAGCTTAATGGAACTCTTTTGCATGGATACAAATTACAATGAATTTCACGAGTGCAAAATATTTTAGAAAATAAAGGTTTAAATTTATCAATCTAATTTTGGTTACAATTTAAAAAATACTCTCCACTATACTTCAGATAGAGTTACGTTATGGTTAAAGGGCGATGACGGAACTAAAATTTAAGTGAATCCAAAAAAGTGCTATTAGGATGCAACAGTTATCACTTACGGATTGTTTAGTAGCTGAATAAGAAATAAATTATTCATGTTTTAATTTTTGTATAACTTATACGACGTTTGGTAAGTAGATAGAAAATAAGTTATTCATGTATAAATTAATATGACATTTGGTTGACCGTTTAGAAATCCACATAACTAATATATGCATAAGTTATGAAGGACTAATACTTACATTATAGTAATACATAAATTCACTTATAACTAATTCCTATGTTGCTAATACATTCATAACTTTGCTATATAATCACAAAATCACCAACAAATAACTCAAAAAAAGATATAGAAGAAGAAGAAAAAAAGGCAGAAGATTGGGGTGGTATTTTCAGAGATCTTCAAAGAATTGGGCTTTTTATTATTTATTTGTGTTTAAAATATAAGTAAAAATAAATAAATAATTTTAAAAATATTTGTATAAAAAATAAGGGTGAACTAAAGATAAGTTGTGTTGAACCATGCAGATAATTAGGAGAATCACAAGGCACTTATGCTCTGTTTTTCAATGTGTTAAATCCCCTGTTTTAAAAAGAAGAAAAAAAGAAAAGAAGAATCCCCTGTTTTTAGAGCTCAAGATTTAGCCGCCATTTTTCCGTCCCCTTTAATTTTCTGTTTTTACAGTTTTTCTTTGCTCTATATAAACACAAAATGGCAAAGAAGTAACTGAACAAACAACTCAAAATCAAAAGAAAAATGGCAGAAGATTGGGGTGACATTTTCAGAAATCTTCAAATGAGTGCATATCAACAACCTATTTCCAGAAGTATTCAACGATTCGCCGCTAAACAATTTTTTGCAGAAGAAAAAATTGATATTGGAGAAGATAATGAAGATTACGTCGAAAACATGCTTAGAGAAGAAGAGAAAATTGCCATTGCTGGACTCACTAACCGACTTCCATCAAGAACAGCCAGCCTTCCATGGCTTCTTGAAGTTCACGATATTGCAGTCCACCACATTGTTCACGTATTGAATCGAAAATCGAAAACCCCATTTCATTATTTTCATTATTATTATTTTCATTTTTTTGAAAATATGCAGTTAGGAGGACGTTGTGGAGTCAGAAAAATCACAGTTTACGCAGCAATGATTTATGTTGATAGGTTTCTTTCATTAGTGCCAAAAGTAAGTATTCCATTGATTAGTACTCCTTCCTTCCGTTTCAATTTGCTTCGTCTAACTTAACCTCTCTTTTTTTTGTAGAAACCAATAATATTGCCGATTGCGAAGTTACTTGCATTTGCATGTTTATATTTGGCTTTTGAGGAACATGAAGATCAAAGAGGATTATCAGCATCTGTGAACTGTTGGAGTTATAGAGAAAGCATAATGAATTTAAAGTCCAGTGTTGTTGGACAATTTGGAGGGATAGTGACTTTTGTTACTCCAATTCAGTTCATCAAATATTTCTTGTCAAAATTCTGTAAAGATTTTTCAAGAAAAGAGTATGCCAGAATCAAGACTGTTGAAGTAATCATGAGTACACTTGGAGGTAACGAGTCATAATTCAATCCGTCAAATGAATATTTGCATTTTGGGTACACTATAGTTCAAGTCAACAAATGAGTGGTGAACTATAATTACTTTAATAAACAATTTGTTTATTGAAGCAGATGTGAGATTAATGAGTCTGAGAGCATTTATAGTAGGAGCAGCAGCAACATTATTGGCATCAAACTCAAATATATTGACACATGAAATGATAAAGAATGAGATTAATGCCTTGCCTCAAGAATGGCTTATTCCAATTGTGAGTATTATTATATCCTTTTCAATTATTCGCTTACATGTTGAAATTATGTAAGTCATAATATATTGAATGTTGTAATTATATATTAATATGTGTTGGAAATTGATTGTGTAGGATGAGGTGTGCTCTTGCTATGATAGTTTGCTAGAGACCAACAGTCACAGACTTGACATAAGTTGATGTTTTGGACTGTAATTAGCTGTTTTATGTAATGTTTTGGACACAAACAGAAATATTATGACATAGCTACTATTTTAGACCTTTTCAATTAATCTTTCATGGACTAAATGAGAATTCTTTTAAAAGTTTTTTCATCAACCTCTTCCAATTTACTGATAATTCATTTGGACTAATTCATGTTCTTCGATTTTTCCAAATTACTGATAATTCATTTGAACTAATTCATGTTATTCGATTTTGACTATTGTATTATTTTGTTGTTGTTATTATTGTATATTGTGTAATGCTATCTAATTTACATTATTTTGTTATTGTTATTGCTCTTATATTTGTATTTCATTTTTTAAACAGTTTGAATATGTTTTACTTAAGTCGAGTGTCTATTTGAAAATAGTTTATCTATCTCCATGAAGTAAGAATAGGACTGGATACATTTCAACCTCGTCAAACTCTATTATGAGATAATATTGGATATGTTGTTGTTGTTGTTGTATTAAACTAATTTATTTGCATATTGAAGTAAGTTTATTCACCAAGTGTTATAATTTATTCACCAAGCAAAAATAAATCAAACTTGTTTTAGAAATATTTGTATATGATCTAAATAAATATAATTAAAAATGAGGGATATAGTGAAGTTAAGGTGTGTTAGATGATAACAATGTTTTTTGGGGGATTCGAGCTCAAAAATTAGAGGTGGAAGATGTCTATCATCTGAGGAACTCTCTCTCATCAACTTAAACTCGTTTGAAAGTCAACTCAATAGAACTCTTGCATGAATACAATGAATTTTACGTGTGCAAAATATTTTACTACCCTTCGCCTAAGGTAGATTCGCCCATGATTAAGGGCAATGACGAAATTAGAAATTCTAACAAGTGAATCCAAAAAATGCTATTATGATGCAACATTTACCAGAGGTCGTTTAGTAGTCGGATAAGAAATAAATCATTCATGTATTAATTAATTTAGTTATAACTTATACGACATTTGATAGGTAGATAGAAAATATGTTATTCATGTATAAATTAATATGACATATGGTTGACAGTTTAAAAACCTTCAATAACTAATATATGCATCATTTTGTTATATTTACTGAAGTTCCCTCTAAAACTCTGTTTTTCAATGTGTTAAATCCCCTGTTTTTAGAGCTCAAAAGCTTCTCTCCCTGTTTCAAGATTTAGCCACCCATTTTTCTGTCTTCTTTAATTTTTCTCAAAAATGGCACAAAATTGGGGTGATATTTTGAGAAGTGTTCAAGGATTCGCCGCTAAACAAATTTTGGCAGAAGAAAAAACTGATATTGGAGAAGATAATGAAGATTACGTCGAAAATATGTTTAGAACAGAAGAAACAATTGCAAATGCTGGACTCACGAACCAACTTTCTTCAAGAACAACCCAACATCCATGGCTTCTTGAAGTTCGTCATACTGCAATCCACTACATTGTTCATGTAATTAATCGAAAATCGAAAACCCCATTTCGAATTTTTTTTCTTTCATTTTTTGAAATTTCTATATATGTGCAGACAGGAGGACCTTTTGGAGTCAAAAAAGTCACAGTTTATACAGCAGTGGTTTATGTTGATAGGTTTCTTTCATCAATGCCGATACAATTAACTAATACTCCGTCTGTTTCAATTTGTTAGTCTCATTTCACTTTTTTTTTTTTTTAAATATTATTTGTATGTAGAATGAAAGATTCGATGTAGCAAAGTTATTGGGAATTGCATGCTTATATTTAGCGGCTGAGCAATTGGAGGAAAATGAAGATCAAACTGATTTATCAGATTATGAGAGTTCTACCAAATGTAGTGGAAGAATCATAACGAAGATGAGAACTCAATATTAAAAAACCAATACCGAACCGATAACCCAATAATTTATTTTTTTATAAAATCATTAAAAAATTATTAGCCCAATAACAATAAACCAATAACATTTTTATCGGTTTAGTTTATCGGTCGGTTCGATTCTTACACACGCCTAATTTCACTACCTTTACAATACGACGTCGTATTAGTCACCAAGAATATTTTAATCTTGCAAGGTGGTATTCGTTATAAAGTAATTAGTTTTAATTTAAATAAATTTTCGCGTCTTGAAGAACTATTTGATCTTCAAGTAAAAACCTAACATTTAGGGTGTGTTTCGATATGAGAAAATATTATTAAATTTTCATGTTTGTTTGATCAAGATATTTAAAAAATATTTTCTATAAAAAAATAAGTTATTTAAAATGAGAAAATGACTTTCCTAATAACGAAATAAGAAAAAAAAGTTCCACAAGTGACATTTCATATTTGATTATATCCTCCTCAGCTATCACCCACCACCCACACACCTTGTTGGGCCTATCCTCACTACTCATACTACTACCTCTTATACTCCCTCCGTCCCATTTTATGTGGCAACATTTGATCGGATACGGAGTTTAATAAATAAATGAAGACTTTGAAATGTTTACCAAATTACCTTTTAAAACGTAGACTCACTTTTCTCTCTCCTCATAAATGTATTGGAGTACTATCTTTAATATTAAGTGGAACAAAAAAAGATAAAAAAGGAATTGTACATTTAAATACTTGTCATATAATGAAATGTGACATTCTTTTTGGAACTAACCAAAAAGGAAATGGTGCCACATAAAATGGGACGGAGAGAGTAGTATTTACTTAAATTATATATAGATACTATTCAAATAATATTTTTTATTTACATATCAAATATAAAATAAATAAAAACCTTACTTATTTTCTTAGAAAATATTTTTCCCACGCCATTAGAAATTAATCACAAAGTAAAAGTAATTGTATGTCACATCATATCTAATAATTCATCCTTGTGTACTTCACTTTGACCATACTCTAAAAAAGTAGACTATCCTTTCACACCCTATCTTTCTTACACAGTGACAAACCCCCTCCCCCTATCCCTCTCCAATCAGAGGCAGATGCAGATTGATGATATCGAATTCATTTGAATTTACGATTTTTAATTTTGATTGTTAATTAAATGTTATTATATAGTATTGTTTAAATTTATTTTTAGGTAATGGTAAAGATTGATTTGGTGTAATTGCGTTGTTAGCTTAATAATTTATTCTCATTTTGTCTTTACTTATTTTATTTTGATTTTCCACTGGTGTTCGGTACCCACATTGGAATCCGATTAAATTCGAATTTGCATCAAAAAATCGCACATTGGGTGGTAAAGCACTCTTTAATCGTCTTTACTTATTATTTGATAAATATCATTCCCTGTATTTTTATAGTAGCTCTACCCCGTAATATACTTATGGAGAAACATAGACAGTTAAACAATATACTTCCTCTGTCCCAATTTATGTAGCAATTTTTGAATTTCGAGATTCAAACAAGTCTATTTTTTACCGTAAATTTTTCATACATCTTTTAAATATTTTGAATTGTCAATTATTGTGACCTGTAATACTTTTTACGTTGTTTATAAATATATAAATTTCATTTCAAAAATTTGAAGATTCCATATATAAGCCGGTCAAATTTAAACCTTTTGACTCTCGAAAAACAAAAAATATCATATAAATTGAAATAGAGAGAGTAATACTATATATTATGAAACAATAGGTAACAACCATCCGAACAATATGCAAACGAGAATAAATTTTAGTTCGTCTCTCCCCCCAGCCACCCCATACACACCCACCCCACCCTACCCACCCACATCCTTTGTGTTCTCTTGTCAAAGCTCAGTCAACAAGTTTGACTCAAAACCAACTCATCAATTTCACTCATGCCATGCCACCACCTTCCTGCATTTCCCAGTTTTTTCTGTTATTTTTCAGTTGTTATTAGTATTATATAAGGGAGAAGAATCAAAGAAAGAGAAACAAACAAACAAAAAAAAGAAACTAAAAAGATGGAACAACTTTCGGTTTTCCGCATACTTCCAATTCGGGATGATGACGATGATGAAGAAATGCAACAAGAAAATGGTGGCGGTGATGATGGCGATGATGATAACGACGATGACCCTGATGGTAATGATGTGAATTACATACGGATGTTAATTGACCGAGAACTCTCCGTCGATCGACTTAATGATCATGAAGTTGAAGGACTTGTCAATGACAATTGGAATCAACAAATTCGAAATCGTGCAATCCGTTACATTCGTAGAGTAAGTATCAAGAACCCAATTTCTTCATTTTCGTAAATTTACAGAGCATGTCAAAAAAGACCAACTCTGATCATCCTCCCCGAACCCCACTTGTGGAACTACACTGAATTTGTTGTTGTTGTTGTTGTGAAAAAAGAACTGATCTTTTTTTCAATTTCGATACGCAGAGTTAGTAATCAAGAACCCAATTTCTTCATTTTCATAAATTTACAGAGCATGTCAAAAAACACTAACTCTGATCATCCTCATTCCTCCCCGAACCCCACTTGTGTGATTACGATTAGGCTGAATTTGTCGTTGTTGTTGTGAAAAAAAGACTGATTTTTTTTTCAATTTTGATAGTTAGTAATCAAGAACCCAATTTCTTCATTTTCGTAAATTTACAGAGCATGTCAAAAAAGACCAACTCTGATCATCTTCTCCGAACCCCACTTGTGGAATTACACTGAATTTGTTGTTGTTGTTGTGAAAAAAGAACTGATCTTTTTTTCTATTTCGATACAGATGGGGCGGCTATTTCAATTTAGCAGACGAACACTTTACAGATCAGTGATATATCTGGACAGATTTCTTGCCTATCGAGTAATAGCTGTAAGAAAATATTTGATTCCTCTGAAAATGGTTTTATATTTTTATTCGATTGAGTTATTTTCTGAATTTTTTTTGTTGAATTTGTAGAATGGACAGCTGTGGGCAGTGAGGTTAATAGCAGTGGCTTGTTTATCATTGTCTGCAAAAATGAATGACAATATAGATGATGTGCCACCACTATCAGACTATCCAGTAGGAGCTTACAACATTAGTGTGAATGCCATACAGAGAATGGAGATTTTGGTTCTTGTTGATTTCAACTGGAATATGAATTGTGTGACTCCTTTTGATTTCAGAATTTTTTTCGTATCGAGATTCTGCAGAGATGTTACAAGATTAGACATAACTAGAATAACAACTGCTCGAATCATCATGAGTGCTTTAAGAGGTAATTAGTAAAGTACTAGTAATTAATTTCCCCTGTTTTCTGATCATTTGTTAATTGTTATTAAATTTGTTTAAGCAGATTTGAGGTTAATGAATCATAGACCATCTGTAATAGCAGCAGCAGCAACATTAGTAGCAGTAAACAGAAATTTCACCATACAAGAATTGGTGATTGAGATAAATGCTTTGCCTATAAATGGATTTCTTCAAATTGTAAGTTTTTTTATGATTGAGATAAATGCTTTGCCTATTTCTATAATCTAATGGAGTTTTTGTGTTAATTCAGGCTGATGTGAGTTACTGCTACAATAGAATGCTAGAGCTGAACAATTGAGGATGATGACAAATTCGCGTACCACCACGGGAGAGCATTCCTTGGATAAACTCCATACCCTTCTTTCGGATCTCGAATCGAGGCGAGTCAATTCCGAGTACTTCTCTCAATTAAAAGAGGGAAGGTACCAGCAGAAGAAACATTTGTGTTGATGAATTTTTTGGCTGTATTCATGAGATTGTAATTAGCTTCTTTTAGTTAAATAAACAAATAGGGGATTCATTGATTGTTGAACTGATTCATTGCTAGTACTAGTAATATTTTAGTACATGTATGGTTCTTCTCTCCATCTCTCTGTTCATAATCTCAAGAGAACTTGAAGGTCGTTTGGTAGCTGGTTAGGAGAAATACTATACGTGTATTATGAAAGATAAATGAAAAAGTAACAAATAGTACTCTCTATGTCCCTAATTATTTGTTTACTTTTGAATTGGTATACCTATTAAGAAATCAATTAATGACATAGTGAGTTAACCATTTTACCCTTATTAATTATGAAGTGGATGAAAAGTTCTGCATTTTTCAAAGTAATTAGTCATTTAATTGAGGGTATAGTAGGTTAAAAAAATTGGTCTTTCTTGATTTGTCAAAATTGACAAGTAATTAGGGACAACTATAAAAGGAAAGTGGACAAATAATTAGGGACAAAAAGAGTAATTGATATGAACTAACAATTTTTAAAATATAATAAATGAAACGCTGAAAAATTGAAGGATTGTATCAAGAGAATTAATGTTTGATTCGTCTCTTCCCCCAAACCTCACCTCCACACACATTAACACCTTGTTATGATGGTTATTGTTAGTTGTATTGGATTGTTAGTTCAGTTACCATGCTTATTTTGATTGTTAATTAAGTTTAATTGTATCGTATCGTTTAAATTCATTGTTAGGTAACGACGAAAAGGTTCATTTTAGGTAACGATCAATTTAGTGTGATCGTATCGTTACCTTAACATTTTCTTCTCATTTTGTCTTTACTTATTTTATTTTTTTGTTTTCCACTCGATGTCTGATACTCATATTTGATCCCGATTAAATTCATATTTTCGTCGGAAAGTTCCACATTGGATGGTAAAACACTCCCTAACCGTCTTTACTTATTACTCTCTATGTCTCTAATTACTTGTCCACTTTTGAATTGGTACACATAATAAAAAACAATAATTGACATAATGAATTTACCATTTTACCCCTATTAATTATAAAGTAGATGAATTAAAAACTTAAGATTTTCAAGAAGTTCTATTTTTTTCAAAATAATTAATTGAGGGTACAATAGGTAAAAAAAAATTTGTCCTTTCTTGATTTGTCAAAATGAACAAGTAATTAGGAACAACTAAAAAAAGAAAAGCGGACAAGTAATTAGGGACAAAGGGAGTATTTGATAATCTTATTTTATCATTTATCCTGCATTTTCATAGTAGCTCTACTCCGTAATTTACTTATCTTGTACGTATATGTGACATTATGTAAGAACGAGAATGATACAATCTATCCGAACAATTTATTCATTAAAACAATAAAATATAATACAATACAATACTACTCGTGCCACCACCTTCCGGCACTTCCCAGTTTTTTTCTGTTATTTTTCAGTTATTAGTATTATATATAAACGGTTATTCATTCACACAAGTATTAATATCACACGAATTAGTACAAAATTAAAAGGGACAGCAATCAAAGAAGAAGAAAAAGCTAAAAAGATGGAAAGTCCGGTTCTCTACTGTTCTGAACATCTGACTAAAGAAGATGATGAAGAAATGCAACAAGAAAATGGCGGCGATGGTGATGACGACGACCACAACAACAATGATGATGATGATGATACTGATGATGACGACGACATTGATGACCCTGATGATAATGATGACCATGATGATAATGACATGAATTACATACGGATATTGATCAGCCGAGAAATCACCGACGTTCGACTTAATGATCAAGAAGTTGAAGTACTTGTCAATGACAATTGGAATCAAGAAATTCGAACTCATGCAATCCGTTACATTCGCAGAGTTAGTAATCAAGAACTCAATTCACTTCATTTTCATAAAATTTACAGAGCATGTAAAAAAACACCAACTCTGGTCATTCTTGACTGAATTTGTTGTTGTTATGAAAAAAAGACTGATCTTTTTTTCAATTTTGATACAGACAGCGCCACAATTTCGATTGAGCAGACGAACAATTTACAGAGCAGTGATGTATGTTGACAGATTTCTTGCCCATCGAATATTAGATGTAAGAAAAAATTCGATTCCTCTGAAAATGGTATTATATTTTCATTTGATTCGGTTATTTTCTGAATATTTTTTTTGTTGTTGTTGAATTTGTAGAATGGACAGTTCTGGGCAGTGAGGTTATTAGCAGTGACTTGTTTATCATTATCTGCAAAAATGAATGAAAACATAGATGATGTGCCACCATTATCAGACTATCCAGTAGGAGCTTACAATATTAATGTGAATGCCATAAAGAGAATGGAGATTTTGGTTCTTGTTGAATTCAATTGGGATATGAATTGTGTTACTCCTTTTGATTTTAGAAATTTTTTCATATCAAGATTCTGCAGAGATGTTACAAGATTAGACATAACTAGAATGAATACTGTTGTAATCATCATGAGTGTTTTAAGAGGTAATTAGTACTACTAATTAATATACCCTGTTTTCTGATCATTTGTTAATAAGGAGTAATTAATTGTTGTCAAATTTGTTTAAGCAGATCTGAGGATAATGAATCATAGACCATCTGTAATAGCAGCTGCAGCAACATTATTAGCAGTACACAGAAATGTCACCAATGATGAATTGGTGATTGAGATAAATGCTTTGCCTATAAATGGATTTCTTCAAATTGTAAGTCTTTTATGATTTTTTTTTGTATTTTTAAATTCATTTTTAAAAAAAATTGTAGCTCTATTGTCTAATGGAATTAATTTCTGTGTTAATTCAGGATGATGTAAGTGACTGCTACAAAAGATTGCAAGAGCTGGACATTTGAGGATGATAACAAACAACCCCAGCAATAGAAACATTAGTGTTGATGAATTTTTGGGAAAGAATTCATTGCTAGTACTAGTAATATTTTAGTATATGTGTGGTTCTTCTCTCTCTCTGTTGATAATAATACCTTAAAAGAACTTCGTTTGGTAGCTGGTCAGGAGAAATACTATACGTGTATTACAAACAAAGTAATGCATACATAACTCGTTTCAGAATCAAACAAGCTCTTACGTAGTTGGCCTTATGGTGCTTGCTAGTTGCTATAGTCACCACTCAGACTTCAGACTGAGATGTAGATTGGAGGAACCACTGTTAAATAAAATCGCTACGATAATGAGAAGGAAGTAACGTGACTGCAAGAGAACACAAAGATTACTACTGGATTTAGTGAAGTCCTATAGATAGCAGAAGTACTACCAGGTGTTTTCAACCTCCTCGATTGATTTAAATGTGGCAGTGACATGCTTTTTTCCCATTATGGAAACAAAATGACAATACTGAGAAAGCTTTCATGTAAACGTGCAGTAATCTATCTGTGTTTTTAATTCATTTTACATACGTCAAATAACAGCAAAAAGATGTGAATCAACTAAAAAAATCATAAAATATGCTTTAATGCATTAGGAAGAGTGAAAGATTATATGTTGAAAAGGCAAACTGGTAAATTACCTGACAGAACACAAAAGAGTTGAAAAGATCCATTTTAGGTAACGATCAATTTCGTGTGATCGTGTCGTTACCTTAATGTTCTTCTCATTTTGTTTGTACTTTTTTTTTTTTTGGTTTCCCACCTGGTATTCGATACCCATATTTGAGCCCGACTAAATTCATATTTGCGTCCGGAAGCTCCACATTGAATGGTAAAGCGCTCCCTAACCGTCTTTACTTATTATTTGATGATCTTATTTTATTATTTGCCCTGCATTCTCATAGTAGCTCTACCCCGTAATCTACTTATCTTATACATTTATCATTCAAATTATAGATATGTGACATTATGTAACGACGAGAATGATGCAATCTATCCAAACATTGTATTCATTAAAACAGTAAAATACAATACAATACCATACAACACAATACAATACTACTCATGCCACCACCTTCCGGCATTTCCCAGTTTTTTTCTGTAATTTTTCAGTTATTAGTATTATATAAACGGTTATTCACACACGTATTAATATCACACGAATTAGTACAAAAATCATAAGGGAGAGCAATCAAGGAAAGAGAACCAGAAAAAGGGGTAAAAAGCTAAAAAAGATGGAAAGTTCGGTTCCCTACTGTGCTGAATATCTGACTGAAGAAGATGATGAAGAAATGCAACAAGGAAATGGCGGCGATGGTGATGACGACGACCACAACAACAACGATGATGATATCGACGACAATGATGACGATGATGATGACGATGACGATGATGACGATGCTGATAATGACATACGGATATTGATCGGCCGAGAAAACACAGCCGTTCGACTTAATGATCAAGAAGTTGAAGTACTTGTCAATGAAAATTGGAATCAAGAAATTCGAACTCATGCAATCCGTTACATTCGCAGAGTTAGTAATCAAGAACCCAATTCACTTCATTTTCATAAATTTACAGAGCATGTCAAAAAACACCAACTCTGGTCATTCTCCCCTGAATTTGTTGTTGTTATGAAAAAAAGACTGATCTGTTTTTCAATTTTGATACAGACAGGGCGACAATTTCGAATGAGCAGACGAACAATTTACAGAGCAGTGATGTATCTGGACAGATTTCTTGCCCATCGAATATTAGATGTAAGACTGAAAATGGTATTATATTTTCATTTGATTCGGTTATTTTCTGATATTTTTTTTGTTGTTGAATTTGTAGAATGGACGGTTCTGGGCAGTGAGGTTATTAGCGGTGGCTTGTTTATCATTGTCTGCAAGAATGGATGAAAGGGAATATGATGTGCCATTATCAGACTATCCAGTTGGAGCTTACAACATCAATGTGAATGACATAAGGAGAATGGAGATTTTGGTTCTTATTGAATTCAATTGGGATATGAATTGTGTTACTCCTTTTGATTTTAGAAATTTTTTCATATCAAGATTCTGCAGAGATGTTACAAGATTAGACATAACTAGAATGACAACTGGTGTAATCATCATGAGTGTATTAAGAGGTAATTAGTACTAATTAATATACCCTGTTTTCTGATCATTTGTTAATTAGGAGTAATTAATTGTTGTTAAATTTGTTTAAGCAGATTTGAGGATAATGAATCATAGACCATCTGTAATAGCAGCAGCTGCAACATTAGTAGCAGTAAACAGAGATTTCACCATACAAGAATTGGAGATTGAGATAAATGCTTTGCCTATAAATGGATTTCTTCAAATTGTAAGTCTTTCATGATTATTTTATTTATTTTTAAATTCGCTTTTTTTAAGAGTCTGATGGAATTTCTGTGTTAATTCAGGCAGGTGTGAGTTACTGCTACAATAGAATGCTGGAACTGAACATTTGAGGATGATGACAAGCAACCCAAGCAAAAGAAACATTAGTGTTGATGAATTTTTGGGCAAGAATTTTCTCAGTATTCATGAGATTGTAATTAGCTTATTTTTGTTAGATAAGCAAATAGGTGATTCATTGATTGTTGGCATATGTTGAACTGATTCATTGTTAGTACTAGTGGACATGTGTGCTTCTACTCTCTCTGTGTTCATAATACCTCAAGAGAACTTGAAGGTCATTTGGTAGCTGGTCAGGAGAAATACTATACGTGTATTATAAAAGAGAAGTGATAAATAAAGCCCTATTTCTTTTGTTGTAGAAGCAGCATAAACAAAATCTACATTACAATTCATACATAACTCATTTCAGAATCAAACAAGCTCTTACATAGTTGTCCATATGGTGCTTGCTAGTTGCTATAGTCACCATTCAGACTTCAGACGAAGATGTAGATAGGAGGAACCACTGTTAATTGAAATCGTTGCAATAATGACAGTAACTTGACTGAGAACTAGTAATGGCTGAAAAGAGTTAATAGAGAGCAAACAAAAAGAGAATGAAATATGATTGTTCCCAAAATATTGATACGATGATGCAAAGAAACAAAACCAACCAGCATCATACCATATCAAGGTATAATTACAACCATGGCATGTTCAGAAATACTTCACAAGTCATTGATCAAGAATTTCAGTTTCCCTTGAGGTGTATTTAAGGAGAACCAAGCAGTTCAGTATCTTCAGATCGGACTTCCAAACGTTATAAGAAGCTGTTGGAAATTGATCAAATTGACCAACTCTTGCTGCCCATTTATGTCAAGATCTCCAACCTTCAAGACTCAGCTTTGACACTTCTGATTGATCGCTGCAAACATTTGAGTCGATGCCCTTGAGTGTAGTTCAAGCCAGTTGTAACTTACTAGTTTCCTCCAAGTTGAGTTCAGCTTGATCCTACTGGGATCATCTTGATGGCAGCAGCAATCGGCATCCCCAGGAATCCAATTGCAACACTTGTAAACCACTGGTGGAATGTAAGGGGAGAAGTGCTTGCAAAGGTACCGAGGAATTCAACAATAATGATTTGGAAAAGAGCTGTAGAGCTGAGGACGGTAACAAAAACATAGTTGTCCAATATACCTTTGAAGACATTTATCTTTTCCATATCTCTAGAGCTAATCTCATTGAAAACCTGCAAGAGAACACAAAGATTACACTTAGGTATTACTAGTGGATTTGGTGAAGTCCTATAAATAGCAGAAGTTCGACCCGGCGTTTTCCACTTCCTCGGTTGATTTAAATGTGGCAGTGACATGTTTTTTTTTTCCATTGTGGAAACAAAATGACAATACTGAGAAAGCTTCATGTAAACTTGCAGTAATCTATCTGTGTTTTCAACTCATTTTACATATATCAAATAACAGCAACAAGATGTGAATCAACTAAAAAAATCATAAAATATGCTTTAATGCATTAGGAAGAGTGAAAGATTATATGTTGAAAAGGCAAACTGGTAAATTACCTGACAGAACACAAAAGAGTTGAAAATGACTGTGTTCAAAATCAAGTCAGCATCTGATCCATCAAGATGAAAGAGAGCTTTGCCAGTAGTTTGAAGATACCATATGACTACAAATTGGTAAAAAGATTGTCCCAAAATGTTCCTCCACATGACATTGCTAATGAAGTTCCCCTTCCTTCCTACAGGTGTTCGCTTCATCAAGTCATCATTAGGAGGTTCAGTAGCTAGTGCAAGAGCTCCTAGTGTGTCCATGATCATGTTGACCCATAGAAGCTGAACAGCAGTAAGTGGAGCACTCCCTGAAAATGTATAGAAGAACATCTCAAAATTACAACTTCCGGGGAAAATGTGTTCAAAGTAGTAAAAAGTAATTCTTAGGTCAAGATACGCTACCTGTCAAACAGGCTGAAGAAAAGTTGACAATCAAGGCAACCACATTTACGGTCAGCTGAAATTGAACAAACTTTTGAATATTCACATAAACTGAGCGTCCCCATTTGGCCACAGTCACAATTGTTGAGAAATTATCATCTAAAATTATAACGTCTGCACTCTCTTTAGCTACCTGGAACCAAAAACCAGTCAACATGATGAATCCAGGAAAACAAATAAACATCAGGTAACCATATAAAATCTTTGTGTCCTACTACACAAAGCAAGGTGACAAAAAAATCACTTTCACTTCGAAGTCCAAATTGAGAATGGAATACTAGGTATGGGCACTACTAATCTTAGAGAGGAAAATGGGAGGTTCAAACAAGTTGATGAATGAAAATTTTCCAGCTTCTCTAAGTGCTGATGGATAGCAGCTCTTTGGTTTTATTAAGCCAGAAATATTAGAAGTTTATATAGTAGGATCCTAAAACAACGAATTCATTGTTTAACAGTACAACTGCCAAATCAAATTACAAAATTTTCCTTACCAAAAAAATAAATTTAGTTTAGAAGTCTATATAGTTAAATAGAAGAAAAACTGATACACATCAGGAGAGTAGTCATTCAGGAAAGACCCACTAACAGCACTTGCGAGGCTATACATATTCATCATCAATAATTAACAAAATAATAACCATATCTGTACTCATTACCGTACTGTATAACTGAATCAATAGAGTATAATTTACAATCTTTGACCAGGAATGCTAAGATCAAATGAAATGCCTAAATAGAACAGAGAAAATCCTTAATAGGAGATTAAGTGCAAGTGAAGCTAAGTTACTTATGGCATTACAGAAGGAAGATATAAAACGAGAGAAGTCATTAGCCCTTGGCAGATAAAAGAAAGTGGAGCCATGATGAAACTTTGTATTTTGTTGTAGAGTAAATTATTTGTGAAGGAACATAATGTTGTTGAAGAAAAAGGTCATGATCTCCATAGAACTAAAGAGAGAGGAAATCCATAAGCATGCAGCAGAAAAAAAGAAAGTAGAGCCATGTCAAAACTTCTTAATTTTTGTAAAGTAAATTCTTTGTGAAGGAACAATAGGTGGTGAACAGAAAATGGTCACAATTGCTTCACTGTAGAAGAAAAATTTCAGCATTTTCCTAGGCCCAAAATACACACAACTAATCTCCTTAATAAGAGTGGAGGCAAATCATATAAAGAAACTTCCTCCAGACGGATTTCTCGGTTATCAAAAAAAATTTACAGTCCGTATTTGGGAGAACAGGCAAGGATTAGCAATGACAAACACTTTTTTTACTTTCCCAGTTTAATCATCTACTTTGACTAGCACACATGTTTAAGTGGAGTTATGTAGATGCAAGTTAATATTTTCTGTCAAACATTTTAATGTCACACTCGACATGGTTAACCAATTAGTCATTTTACAAGAAGTTTCTTCTAACGTGAAGATGCTACATCAAATTTTTGCACGGAAACAGCCGTAGTTTTTATGGGAAATACTTCACTTAAATTAATCAAGGGAAAGTGCAATTCTAAATGGAGTGGAATATAACAAATTATGCTAGCTCTTCGACTGAAAATCAGAAAGAACTCATCCTCTTTTATACACAATTATCCTTTCAAGGAAAAAAAATGGTTAAGTATCTGCTATTTACTAGTTGGTAAGAAACATTGCTTTCACAGTCTTCCTTCTGATGTTTTATTCAATTAACATGCACTGGATACCAGTACTTTTCACATTGGATAATTTGCAGCTGAAATAAAGGGCGGTGCTCTCAAGGTTGCAATTGCTTGAAAAATCAACAAGTTCCCATTGTCAAACCACACTTGAGAAGATAATTTATACTACAACAGTAACTAAATATCACCTCAGTTCCAGCAATGCCCATAGCAAGACCTATATCTGCTTCATGGAGGGCAGGAGCATCATTAGTGCCGTCTCCAGTCACTGCAACAACTTCTTGAAAGGTCGTACGTAAATGTTTCACTAGCGTATGTTTATCCATTGGAGAAGAACGTGCCATCACCTAAGCAAATAGATGAAGAAGATATTAATATCTCTCTGGTACCCAATCAGCACAGCAAACAAACAAATGAGATGAGGTAATCCAGTAAGGAAAGTAGGGCAATCCACACAAACGACCTCAGATTAAGATAATTAGCTCGCTGTTCATGAACAACGACAACAACAACTGAACCTTTGTCCCAAACAAGTTTGGGTTGACTATATGAATCCTCACTAGCCATGTTTCTCCATCTAACCTCATCTCAGGCCAACATTATATGAAATAATAATAGGGATAAAAATAAATATTAAAGTAAAAAATACTAGAAGTTCATCACTTTTTGTGCGTGAACGTAAAACAAAATATCTTTATTTGACAGGTGAAGTGAAAATGCAATCCAAGATCAACAACTCAAAAATCTGGAAAGAACATATGCATACAACATATCATCACCTTCTGTGCATGAACATAAAACAAAATATCTTTATTTGATAGGTGAAGTGAAAATGCAATCCAAGTTCAACAACTTGAAAATGCAATCCCGGAAGAACATATGCATATAGCAAAGTGAAATAACTATTTCTGAAGGCACCTGTAACTTTGGAATTATTTCTTGCAGCTCGGCCTCACTCTTCATCCTAAATACTGGACCTTCGATCGCAATACCATCATCAGTCAGAATTCCACATTCTCTAGCAATAGCCTTAGCAGTATTTATGTTGTCTCCAGTGACCATTCTCACAGTGATTCCAGCTGATCTACAAATTGCGACAGACTCCTTAACACCAGGACGAACGGGATCTTTAATGCCTACAATTCCTACGCAGGTATATCCCTCAAAGGGGATAGGAGTTTCAGCAGGGTACTCATCACTGATGTCCTTGTAGGCAAGGCACAAAGTTCGAAGAGCTTCATTAGCAAATAGGTCAATCGTATCATTCAGATGGTTAATTGAAGCTTCATCTAGGGGAACAACCTCACCGCTAGAGTTTAGGAAACTGTCACATGAAGCCAAAATTATTTCAGATGCTCCTTTACAGTGTGCACGGAGACCTTTTCCAGGAAGTTCTATAACTACACCCATTCTCTTCTTCGTTGAATTGAATGGCTCAACCTTTACAAGTCTAGATGATTGACGCTCTTCCTGGAAATTCCCTCCAAGCAAAAGACCGAACTCCAAAAGAGCAGTTTCAGTCGGTGTTCCCAGAATTTCAATTTTTCCATCTTCATTCTTTACTATTTCTCCCCCAGTATTATTGAATATAGACTGGATTAGTATTTTCAATGCAGAATTAGAAACTTCAGAGCAGATATTAGAACCATCCTTAGAGCTTTCAGTTTCTACGATTTTACCGCAAATGCATGCTTTTACAACTGTCATATGATTAGTCGTTAATGTCCCAGTCTTGTCACTACAGATGGTAGTTGCAGAACCCATTGTCTCACAAGCAGCCAAATGGCGCACAAGTGCCTTATCATTCATCATCTTCTTCATAGCAAATGCCAGACTCAATGTCACAGCCAAAGGAAGCCCCTCAGGAACAGCAACCACAACAATAGTAACTGCAATGGCAAAGTATTCCAGCATTTCTTGGGCATCATCCATAGACCAGCTCCATTGGGACCCTTCCCCTAGTTTGCGGCTATATAAGCCTTGCACCAACACAGCAAATGTGATGACAGCAAAAAACAGACCTATTTTACCAATAATAGTTGCCACTCCATTCAGTTTAACCTGCAATGGGGTCTCATCATCTCCTCCTTCACTAAGAGTAGCCATCAGTTTACCCCATTGGGTTCTCATCCCAACAGTAGTGATAAGCATTTTACACGAGCCATCACGAACTTTGGTTCCAGAGAGGAGAAAAGGATTTTCAGCAGTTACATTAATGGGTTCACTCTCCCCTGTTAAACTTGATTCATCTATCAACAAAGAAAAACCAGAGAGGAAGAGTCCATCAGCTGGTACCTGATCCCCAATAGCAAGATGAACAATATCACCAGGAAGTAAATCATATATTGATATTTTTTGCCTGTAGCCATTTCTAGTGACCTGAACTGTAATCTTTTTCTTCTCTTTATCTAAATCCTTAAACTGTAAAGACTGTCTATAGTCGCTTGTAGCAGTAACAAATACAACCAGCAGGATACTTGCAACAATACCAAGTCCATCATGTGCACCCTTTGGCCATCCTTCAGTCATTATGCCAACAACCAACGATACAAAAGCACAAACACCAAGTATCATGAGGGTTGTATCTTGAAGAGCTTCCCATACAAAAATCCAGAAGCCCCTTGGTGGGCTCTCAATAAACTTATTGATCCCATATATTTCTTTTCGTCGGCTAAGCAAATCAGCAGAAGTACAAATACCATCGGTGGTTGATGTTGATAGCTTTTCTGCAATACCCTCAACCGCACCATGAACTTTCAGCTTCCTCAAATTGTGGCCCTCGACTATTGATCCCAACTCATCACCACATATTTGAAACCCGGCACCTTTCACTTCCTCCGGGACAGTGTAACTTACTCCTGAATATATTCAGTTGAACATCTGTTAAAGATGAAAATTTAAATACTGGAAGCTGGCCATTGAAATACACAATCACGTACCTTGAATAAAGCTAAGTGCAGCTTGTGAAACCAGAACAGCAACTCTTAGTTTCTCCTACATTAGTGAAAATGCAGATTATACCCATTTTCAGAAATAAGAACAGAGAAACAAGCTCTCTGGAGTCAAAATGTGCAGTATACTTCTTACCTTATTTTAGAGAAAACAATAACTTGAGCACAACAGAGCAACACTATTTGAAATGCTAGAAATCTACACCCATGAGATAACCAACTTCAATGCTTCAGTATAAACTTAACGAGTTGACAATTGAAGAAAAAATGTGATCCTAACTTGTTAAGGAGAATTAGGAAGGACGTATGCAGACAAGAAACTAGAACCAGCACATTCTTCGAGAGACATTAAAGGAACTTCTACTCCAAACTACGTTTTTATTTTCAGGATTTTACTCGACATTAAAGCTCCTATTTAGCAAAATACTTCCTCCGTTCACTCAACTTGTAGTCTTTTCGCATAGTTTTCAAATATCTAAATTATAATTTTAGATATTGAATTGATCTGATTTAATTTCACTCCGAAAATTAGTCAAATTGACTCTCCAAAAAACTGAATGAATATATACTACTTTGAACTATGAATCATCTATATTCATTTTGCTCTATTTTGCTGCTTCAATAGAAACACCAAAACGAAGTATCAGTATGAAAAAACAGCATTCCTTGTAGATCCTATAAGTTACATAAGACAGGGAGAGAAAATCTCCGTCCCGGCAACATATCTCCGTCCAATAAACTTTCTTTGCCAGGGCAAAATTGTAAACCAAGGCATGAGACGAAAAAGTCAACTAAAGTAAATAATAATTGCACAAATATTCCTACTTCTGATGCAAACGAAGAAATAAGATTGTATACCTGATTGGATCGCTGGATGGCCCGAGCTTCAAAGCGTTTGGATAGGTTCGCTGTGAATCTGAACCTACGTTTCGGATTTTTAACCAGCCAACACAGCTTCCTCCATCTCTGAAGTGCTTCCTCCGATGAATTCTTCGGTTTCACTTCTCCGTAATTCTCCTTAATGTAATCCTCCATAACTCTTAAACTTCTCAAAATACAGCTGATTTTTTCGAAATCCTAAGCTAATCTCATTTACAGATCGAGAAAATCGTTACTCTAACAACACTTCAATCAAAAAAATTCACTTAGCTTTTTCGTTGTTTATATATTCCGTAGTACCTAATACGGCATTACAACTTTAGAAAAAGCAGTTGATGATAGTGACTATTTTTCGCTTTAATTGACTAGAAAAACGTACGTTCAAGTCAAATAGAAGTTTCTTTTGAAGAAAAAAACACAGAGAACAAATTGATAATGTAGAGAGAAGAGATAGTACAGTAGATCTGTATCACGGAGGTGCTCCGCCGTGTGCTCCGCCACGATCAGCTGATGGAATGGGCGGTTTCCGAAATTGTTGGTGTAGTGTAATGGAGGAGTGGAAAGTGGACGAGTGATAACAGTAAAATGGCCCTAGATTCTATGCGTTTCAGGTCTATAGTTTTATTGCTCGGAAATTATTTAGAAGCGTGACACTATAGGTCTACTTATTTTTTCGTTTCAATTTATTTGATAATTTAATATGTTATAAACTAATTTGGATAGAAATAAATTTAAATTAAATATGTATTTTGTAATTTAATTTTTTTTAAAAAATATATCACATAAATTGTGATAAAAAAAGTCATTGTTTCGATAATTTTAATAAGTTATAGCTTGGATTTTAGAAAATTAAAAACATGCCAAAGCTATTAAAACAGAATTTAAAATTAGAAAATATGAATTAACACAATATTATAAATTTGTATAAAGTTGCACTTGAAAAAAATGCTTAAAAAGGAAGTAGAATAATTGTAACTTTTTATGAGTTCTGTTATTATTAATCTCAATATCAACGGTAGAATTTGATTGAAAAAGATAAAGTAATGATGAATTGAATTTTCTTTTTTGTTGTTAATTACAACAATAAATCATAACTCTTATGAGCAAGTCATGTATTAACAAAAAAATTAGCAAGTCATGATAATATGATAATGAAAATAAATAAGTATGTTCTTAATGCTAATTTCAAATCATTTTTATGACTGATAAATATCTATTTCAAACCATCTTACACTTGTTTTGCTTGCCTATCACAGTGAAATAAATGATATACTTTCTCGGTTCACATCTGATTAGTTAGATTTTCGGGCATCAATCATTTATGAGTGAATATTATATTAGTATAAAATTATATAGTTACGTATAAAAATAAAGATTTTTGATGTTTATGGGCTAAAATAGATGTTGCACAAAGTCAACAAAAAGGAGAATTTTATAAATAATTTTTCTTGACAAAATTTAAAAATGCATTACATAAATTGAAACGAAGAGATCACGAATTTATTTATTTGAGTAACGATACAAGTGGGCACAAGCATACAGACAACAAAAACGTAACGACATTGGCACGATAAGACGTGTATTAATTGTCAGAATCCCACTATAACTTATGTATAATTGTCATTATCACTATATGCTTCCAAATTAATGATATAATTGTTTATTTTAAGATATTTCGATTGCACTTGCTTATAATTAAATCATAGTAGGTAATTTTGTAACGTATTTTATGATTTTATTTTGGGAAAATTACGCGTATAAGCAAATATATACTAGTTAATTACTTAATATAGTTATAGTTTACCTTAATTACAATTCACAACTTACTTTTAGCTATAATTATACAACTCAGCTTTTTAGTTTTGTATAATTCGCGCATTTGTATAATTCGGAATTTGTATAATATAATTTGTATAACTTTTGTATAATTCAGAATTTGTATAATATAATTGTATAACTATTTGCACTTCTGATGTTTGTAATTATATAATTCGTTATTTCGAGTTTATACAAAAATAACTGAATTATACAAATGTACCCGCGAATTATACAAACCTGCGAATTATACAAATCCGCGAATTATACA
>JAJOOO010008627.1:0-17525 GCA_029582685.1 Solanum piurae
AATGAAATTTTGAAATTGAAAATATTTTTGAAAAACAAACTTAAAATTATTTTTTGGAGGTGGTGGGGAGGGGGGGCTGGTAGGGGGTGTGTGGGTGGGGGGTCGAGGATAGGGGTGAAAAAATAAAATTTTGAAATTGAAAATATTTTTTTAAAAACAAACTTAAATTTTTTTTTGGGGGCAGGGGAGTGGGTGGGTGGGGGGTCGAGGATAGTGGTGAAAAATGAATTTTGAAATTGAAAATATTTTTTAAAAACAAACTTAAATTTTATTTTAGAGGGGGGGGGTCGAGGTAGGGGTGAAAAAACAGAAATTTTGAAGTTTAAAATATATTTTTAAAATAAATTTCAATTTTTTTTTGGGGGTGGAGGGGCTGGTAGGGGTGTGGTGGGGGAAGATAGGGTGGGTGGGTTCAGAAGAGAGTTTTGGAAAATGCTTTCCTTAAGTTTTGAAGGGAAGTCATTTACTTAAATTTGAGGAAAATGAGTTGATTTGAAAAACATTTTCCAAAACATTTAACCCAACCAAACATGAGAAAATTTCCTTCATACCAAACACACCCTTAATGGGGGAGGATTTTTAGGAAAAAATAGTTAGGAAAGTTTGAAGGTAATTAGGATAAAGGGTAATGTAATTTAAAATTTTTAGGACTCTTCTTTTTATCTTTTTTTTTTCTTATCTACTTTTTCATAATATATACGATTATTATTATTTTTAGACTAGTTAAAAGTTGAAAGATTAAAACAAATACATTAAATTTACAAGCTTTCTTTATTAAACTTTAAACATAAAGTGAGCTTATAATTTGTTGTAATTTTCAGATATTTTTTATTTATTTTAAATATTTACTATTGTTGATTTAAAAGATTCGAAAAAATAAAAAAAAGAGAGTAGTGTTCTATAGGTAACAGGGAAGAACTTGGGTGGTTGGTAACTATTAAAGATTTTTTAATTTTTTTTTTTAATCTAAACGATTTGCCATTGTAAATTTATGGTAAAGAAGAACAAAAAACAAAAAGAGAAAGAGACAGTGAGGGGCTGATCATGGGTAGCAGGGGAAAGGTTTGGTGGCTTGGGAGAATTGTGCAGGGATTACAAAATTTTAGTTTATTTTTTATTATTTAAAATATTTTTTTCACTCATATTGAATTATATATTTTTTGGATTCAACTGACACATGTGATAATTTAATTCGTCATAGTGCCATGTCATAACGAGTGTATCTCACACACTTAATATTTTTGGCTGATTGTCCAAAAAAATGTCAAATATGTGTCAATCCAAAGTGGTAGAAAGGTTCAATAGGTACAAGGCTTATTGAAGTGTTAAAGTGAATTATGCGGACAACTTTAATGGGGTGTGTATGACTTAAGCCTTTTATTTTCACCATAACGTTACTAATTATCACCATACATTCTTCAGCAATTTCTATCAACTATTAACATCAACCAACTCTATCATCACAACTACTATTATCCGTCGCCATTACTAGCCACTAACATCAAATATCACCATCAGCCCCACTACAAACCAGATCTACTATTATTAGCAAACATAAATATTTCATGTTTTAATAAAAAAAACTAATCTTTAATGATTTTTTAATTGAAATTGTATATTTATTATGTTTAAAAAAGTTTGGACTTAAGACTTCCATGTTGGAGGTCTCAAGTTTGAAACCCCTTGCCAGCGAAAGTAAGGAGTTTGCTTTCTGGATTGAATTCGTTGCACCAGGCTTGCCTAGTGCGGGTTATCTCTCATGTGTGGTTTGCGAGCTATTGCATAAGAGTGATGGTTTTACCTTGTGCGCACCCAAAGGGTAGCGGCTGCGGGTTTCCCTTGTCATCAAAAAATAAAAAATGAATTATATATGCATATATATTTAGAAGTTGAAAAACAAGCAATCATGATTTCAAATCTAGAGAAAATATCTTAATCATTCTAACTTTAAAAATCCCCTGGACTTCGATCTGGTGGTACTTATAGAGCTCAATACGTGATGTATAGATTATGCATTAAACACTTGGTTTAAAAGCTTTAGAATTTTAGATTAGTGGTAAGAGAAGTAAAATTAAACGTTCATTGATCAATTGTTGGTCATGTCTTTAAAAAATAGTCAATATCATGAAAATTTTGAATTTCAAGTGATATTTCATGGTAAAGTCCTCGAGTTTCACATGTTGAATTCGAAACTCTATATGATAACAACTATTTTTTAATTAACATATATGATTGAAATTAGTTATTTGTGAATTTTACTCAAATTAGAATGCAACACATAATGCGTTGATGATATACACTAAAAGTCTAGTACCTAGTTATGAATCGACTTCAAAAATATCTCAATTATAGAAAAAGTCCCGTTAAGAAAAAATTGAATTGATGGATTTAATGAAGCTCAAATATCTCAATAATCCAACTTCCATTAGTTTATTAAGAAGAACTTTTTAGTTTGGACTAATGATTTCAACTAATTTGCTTAATGGATTAGGGGAAAAGTTCGTTGTTTAGTTGTCAACTCATGGGAATATAAATTAATTTAATCTCGACTTGACTAATCCATGCAAAAATAATATTCTTAACATTATTTGAAAAATATTTTTTCTATTTAATTAATTGTAACAAAGGTAGTCAAAGGACTATAATAATAAGATTAGGTAATATGATATGATTTTCCAATTAATTTCTAACTTGGTCCACTAATCATTCTTGTTCTATCTGCCCCATTAATCACCTTTTTTGCTTTCTAATTTAAAAGTTGATTTACTACTAATAAACTACCATGCTAACTAATTAAACAACCACTCTTTTGCTCCTTTTAAGCTATGAATTATTTTTTAAAGTTCCATTATCAAAATTCGATATACATAATAGCAATGGTGAAATCAGACTTTTCATTAACGAATTCAAAAAATGAAAAAGTAAACACACGTAGAAGTCGAAGAGAGTTCAATATCTATTATATCTACACAAAAAATAATAATTTTAACCATGTATAAAAAAATGTAATTCAAATGAGACCCCCTTGAATCCTTACTAGCTCTGCCCCGCCTGCTTAATAGAATTACACAACCACCCTCCTTTTTAATAGAATTGAACAACCACTCTTCTTTCTCTTTTTAGCTAAATAAAGTTAAATCTGACTAAAGTAAAAAATTGAATTGATTTTAAAAATTCCACTATCAAATTCTAGATATAGTATACTTAAAAGAATTAAACAACTAACCTCCTTGCTAGTTCCATTAGCCTAAAAAATGACAATTATTTTCCTAATAATTTAATTTACTTCATTTAAGCACTATATAAGGTCCATTCCAATTAATCACTCTCATCACAAACAAAGCAAATATATTATTAAGCAATCAATTGAAAACAAAATCACCCCCACAAATTAATTTTCTTTGATCAAAATGGATAAAAGTGAGTCAACCAAAATTGAAATGGGAGAGAGTAGCAAATTAGAAAGAAAATTAGGAAAAGCTCCACTTTTAGGATCACCATCTCATGCTATTTCATCAAGTGTTCCTATAGTTGCAAATAATAAAAAAGTTGGTAATTACAAGAAAGGAATTTCTATTTTCGATCTAATCTTGAGAATTGCATCTGTTGCTACTTCTATTGGTGCTGCTGTTGGCATGGCAACTGCTGGAGAAACTCTTCCTTTCTTCACTCAATTCTTTCAATTCGAAGCTGGTTATGACGATCTTCCTACTTTTACGTAAGTAACATGTCTGTCTTATTTTCATGATTACAATTTCCACAGCTTAGGGAGGCTAAAGTGTAAATATCCTTCAAGTGACATATAATGTAAAGCGATGTACATAATTCACTACTAGAATACAAAGAATTAACGTCCAGACAAAATTTCGTAGCTAGACAATAAAAATCTCATGCTAATCTCATTTAGCTACAGATCAATAACGGATTATAAAAAAATTCAATTAGCTAAGAGCTATTTAGCTTCAAATTAATTAACTAGGAATTATCGATAAATTTCCCAGTTAATTTTATGTTTTTTTCAGTAGACATAACTTAAACTTGTGTATATATGATACAAATATATATCATATATGACTTTATTAATGTAATGGTTAATTTGTTGCACATATTTTGTAGGTTCTTTGTGATAGCCATGTCAATAGTGGTTGCCTACCTAGTCCTCTCCATACCATTCTCTATAGTGTGCATTGCCCGCTCTCATGTCGTTGCTCCAAGACTGCTCCTCATTATTTTTGACACGGTAAGACATTACTATCAAAATACTCCTTCACTTTTACTTTTTCTGACACTATTTTTTAAAATGACGTTCTTCTGACACTGTATGAACCACTAACACAATATCAATGTAACAAATCAACTTTTTATATTAATGTTGTGCACATTTTTTTAGGCCATTATCACATTGACAACATCAGCAGCAGGGGCTTCAACAGCCATAGTATACTTAGCACACAATGGTAACCAAGATGCTAATTGGCTTGCATTTTGTAACCAATTTGGTGATTTTTGCCAAACAACAAGTGGAGCTGTTGTGGCTGCTTTTATCACAATTGTGCTTTTGCTTATCTTGATTGTGTTGTCTGCTATTGCTCTTAAGAGACATTAATTGACCAAAAAAATAATAATTGTAATTTGTATTTCCTTGTTGTTACTTTTGTAAGTGTTAATTTATTATGATGTTTTTATTATGTTCATTTTGGATGAGGGGGGAGTGTGTTTGTAATCTTGTGTTGGTGTTTGTAACTTTTCACTAAACAGGGAGAGGTGAAAAAATTGTAACATTACAATTGGTGAATTGTGAGAATTAATATTCTGATTTGTAATTTTCTTGTACTTTTCTCTACCTATATTATAAACTAAGCTATGTGAATGAGTTTGAAGACTGGTGCACCAATATTATCTTAGCTTAAATATAAACTTTAAGATAAACTTAAAATAAAAACACACTCTAGCTAGATTCGAACCCATGTCTCATGAGTTGATCCTCTAACTTGTACCAGCAA
The DNA here is from genome assembly GCA_029582685.1 of Solanum piurae. Lineage (NCBI taxonomy): Eukaryota > Viridiplantae > Streptophyta > Magnoliopsida > Solanales > Solanaceae > Solanum > Solanum piurae. The sequence continues at coordinate 5,004 of JAJOOO010008627.1, forward strand.
CACAATGACACTTCTTTGCTTTTAATAGGTGTACTGTTAATTATATCCTAACTTCTGTCATTTTTTCAAGATAGATATACATGGTTTTTTTCCAAAGTTAATGTATGCATGTGCACTCCACCTAGAAGGATGGGTCTGCCTCTGTGAATGAGGTTGTTGAACATCATGTTTATGAGGCAGTGAAGTGAATCAAACTATATCAAAAGATCCTTAAAGTTCTATTAGAAAATTCATATAAAATCGAGAAAATATAATCTACATGACTTCGATTTAGTGGTGAGAGCGCAATGCATGAGGTATGGTTTAGGTACACATCATGATATTAATCTCTTCTCCCTATACAAAAATATGATATTAAGTGAAAATAGTAAAAGAGTGAGCCCATATTAATCAAGTTTTTGTAACTTGTGACACGTGCTTTTGAAACTTCTCGGCAAAGCGGAGCTAGGTGAAGGTTCGTGGGTTCAGACAAATCCAATAGCTTTTCCGTAGACCCTATATTTGTACTAGAAAATTATATATAATAATAATAATAATAATTTGTGAACCCCTAACAAAATTGATTGATGGGTTTAGTAGTAAATAAGGGACGGTGGAAATGTTTTTCACGCTAGAGTTGTAGGCCCCCTAACTCTTAATCTTGCCTCCATCTCTTCTCGATTAGAAAAATAAAACACAAAAAACTTACTTTCTGATGTATAGATCAATCGATTGTTACAAAAATGGACAACGAATTTAAAGAATCTGAGTTGAAATTAACGTAAAATTGTGAGAAAAATGAAGTAAAAAAAGAAGAAATAGAGTCTTGATCTTGCTTCCGTCTCTACTTCTTGCACAAAAACTTACTTTCTAATATATGGATCAATCAAATGTGACAAAAATAGATAACTTATTTAAAGAATTTGAATTGAAATTAAAAAAATGAAGTAAAGAAAAAAGAAATAGAGTTGACGAGAACGAGAAGATAAATATATTATTTAATTTAGTAAAAAGCAATAAAATTATCTAATGAACCACTCAATCTCACTTCTATCAAATTTAAATTTAAATTAAAAGATTGTTAAATTTTAATTTCTTATATTAATAATTATATAAATATAAATTACATATTACCAATACAATAGTACTTCATATATTTGGGGCTAAACACAAGGGTTTCACCATTATTTGAAATTTGTTCACTGAACAAAGCGTGTAGCAGAGATGTGGCCGAGTGCAGAAGGAGGGCCACCGGAGGTCACTCTAGAAACTTCCATGGGTTCTCTTACACTTGAGGTACTCTATTCTTCTTCCTTTTTGTTGATTTTGAAGTTGCGTTTTTGCATAATGATGATAAAGTTGAAATTTTGCAATTTGTTTAGATGTATTACAAGCAAGCTCCAAGAACTTGCCGGAATTTCATCGAGCTTGCTCGAAGAGGCTACTATGATAATGTCAAGTTTCACAGAATCATTAAGGTTTTTTTTTTTTTTTTTAATTATCATTTTAGGGTTCATTTGTTTCGGAAACAAGTTATTCCAGCATTAGTTATCCCTCGTACCAAATGAGCATTTAGATTGTTGTGCGTTTGGATCTTTATTTATATTGTTTTATCATTTTTGTTTATGGGTTTTTTTCTGTTTGGGTATAGGATTTTATTGTGCAAGGTGGAGATCCAACCGGTACCGGAAGAGGTGGAGAATCGATCTATGGGTATGTAGCTGTTGTAAATAGTGTGTTATATGTGTATGTATTTACTTCAAATTGCATTTGATATCCTATGTGAGATAGAAGAAGGTAGGCCAAGTAGGGCATTATAGCTAATTCAATTCTTGTTGGAGAGTAGATAGTAAGGCTAGTTCTTGTTGGAGAGCAAGTTAAGTGGAAATCAATCTAGTTAGTTTTGGGGATCAAACATTTTTGTTTCCTACAAAATAGGAGCTTCTCTTTACTCAAAATAAAAGATGCTAAGAAGTAATGCAAGTCTATCTTTAATAGCTTTACTCTACCTCTCTTGTTTCACTTGTATTTTCTACTACTCCCTCAGTTTCAATTTGTTTGTCTTACTTTCCTTTTTTGTCCGATTCCTAAAGAATGTCTCTTTCATGTTTTGACATCCTTTTAATCCCAACTTGCTTTGATTCATGTTATCTGATCCAAGAATTATAATTAAAACTAGTGAACATGAACTTTATTGCTCTTGTGAGGCAGCATGCCATATATATGGTATTCATGTGATGGCAAACACTGCTGCCTATTGCCATCTATCGAATATCTCAAAAAGATTGAATGAGCATGCGTGAATTTTATGGTATAGAGAGTTTTACAATAAATAAAATATTAAAATGCAATAACTTATATTCACATCAATGTTGATAAATAGCTTGATTTTGCATAAATATATCTTTAGAATCTACTTAATTCATACATTTCTAAATTGTTGACATTCATAAACTTACAAGTCAATTTATTTTTAATAAATGGTACAACACAACACAAAGATGGTGTTAAAAATTAACAATAGTGTGCAAAGCTTGGATCTTATCTACATCATATATAAAGGTCATGATGCACCAAAAAGCTAGCAAAGAAATACATTTGTGTTTAAGGCTATGTATCTTTCTAGGTTTACCTTTGAAAATTCTATTGTTTCTTTCGGTCCAAATGGTTCACCATATGACCATGGGAATAGTGCCCCAAAGCCTGTGTCTTCTATTGAGACTATCTCTTCTACAACTATGTAAGAAATCCAGTATGGCTATGGAGTTATTATTGTAGGAGATGTCCAAAATGGCAAACAACATGCTCCAAATATGATAAATTATCTTATCGACTATCTTAGGGTTCTCTTCATAAAAGGAACAGCCGTTACATAATTGCATTTCTCCTCTATGAGACTTTGATTAAGTGAGGCATTGCTTCCTTAGCCATAAGCCAAGTAAAAACAAGAAACCTGAAAGGGTGCTTAGTTGTGACTTGTGTCAAATCTTCCCCCAATACCAAAGATCAATGCGGAAAAAGTCAATGACATGTAACAGACAACTTAGAAGATTCCACCTGAATGGAACCTTCATTTAATAAAGCATCCCTGTGTTTATTTGGGAGGATTGTGCTTTGGGACTGTAACATAGACCAAATCTTACAATTTCCCAATTCCTTTTTAAGAATAGATTTCATCATTGAGCATCAGAAAAATCGGCTATAGCAGTATTATGAAGTGTGGAAATGTTGTCAAAGGGAGGAGATGTGGGGTGAATTTGCAGGAAGCAGAGGGCTTTGGGAAGATCAATGGGTAATGATCTACAGAGTCATAAATGGCTTTTCCTGGAAGTTTATAGCAAGTTTTAGTCCTCACAGGGATTTGTTATGGACATGTTTAGATATCTTAGAGGAACAATTGGGATATGAGTTTGTCTTATTAATTAATCCAACTCACCGCTAATTGGCTACGTAGAGGAATTTTTTTTGTTCGATCCCCATGAAGCTTGATCTCGGATAAGCTATTTATTCACCTATGGTGGCAAAACCATATTATGGCATTTAACAAATCAAAAATGGTTATTAATTATTTAAATCATACATAAATAATAGACCAAAACACATTTCACTCATTGTATTCAAAAGATATGGTGAATAGTTGTTCAACAAGTTTGTTTAAGTGATAATGTAATAAGTTCACTGAGGCATTGGCAACCTCAACATTTGATAATCCAATATATACAAGATTGCAATGTGTCGTCTCCAAAACAATTGATGTTTTCATCAATGGGATTAGATTACATGTTGTACTCTCTTTACCTTGATCAAGGTTTTTGTTCCAATGGATTTTCCCTAACCAGGAAGTCATGCAAAGGATAATAGCACAAAGTCATAACTTCTTTCTCTTAGGGGTCGTTTGGTAGGGTGCATAAAAATAATGTGGAATATGGCATATTAGTAATGCTGGGATTATTCTTATGCACTGTTTGGTTTGATGTATTAAAATAACATGCATAACATAATTTCTATAAAAAATATTTGTTTACAAAAGTAGCCTCCACAAATATGGTGGAAAGGATGTGGAAAAGGTTTTGAGAGACAATTGTGTCTTTAATCATGCTAATGCATATATTAAAACCCCTTGCATTGCTAATATCATATCATGTATTAGTTGTACATGACATAATATCAAATAAAGTGTATAACTAATGCTTGCAAATAGCTATTTGAAGGTCGAAAAAGTGTACCAAACAAGGTAGTAGTAATACACAAAACTAATGCATCCTACCAAAGGACTCTTAAAGTGTTACTATTTCAGCAGTTGCACTAACAACCTGGATTATCTTATGTATTTTATAAATCTATGTTACTATATATGAATTATCAATTGTGGAAAGTAGTCATAGAATTATCTAATTTTCTTATAATTTTAAAAAGAAGGATAAAAGGAGAGACAAAATGAAACTGAATGGGTAATCTCTCGTGACTAGAGTTTGCGCTCGAAGTAGCATGCTAAATACATAGTTATATTACTGCTGACATGCATCTGTTAAAGGTATATTAAAACCGTTTCTATTGTCAAATAAATGTAAATAAAGGTTTAACTATCTGTTCAAGGTTGCTGCAAACAAACGTAATATTTTCGACCACATGCTTAAGCTCTTGTTGTTCTGCATCTAGTTTATTTTCTACAATGTCTTCGAAGAAGATACATCATTAACAAGGGACTGATGGTGAAGATTTAATTGGGGCATCTAATAGTTGTGTAATTTACTGTTATTGATTATCATTTATAGTCATACATAAACTTGTCTGTCTGACATAGTGAAGAAGAAGATCATCTTTTGCATACTTGGCCTTTAGTGACTTTTTAAGTTAACCTTGCAGCCAGAAGTTTGAAGACGAGATAAACCCACAGCTAAAGCATACAGGAGCAGGTATCATATCCATGGCTAATGCTGGACCAAATACAAATGGAAGTCAATTCTTCATCACCTTGGCACCTGCACAGTCACTTGATGGTAAGTATACATATCCAGGTTGTTTTCCATCAATTTGTATGAATAGGCTTTTTGATGTTGAATCAGCTGGCTGTAGTGCATGTGCTGATTTATTTTTGGTACCTTGCTCCGTTAACGCTATTTTTCTGTTTGTAAAACAATAATTTCTAATTGAACTTGAAGTGGTGAGAAAAAGGTGTTCCAAAAATTCAGATGAATCCCCTTGTCAACATGTTTGAGCTTAAGTTCATGGATGACTATCCATGTATGTGTGGAGGATAGTCATGGTTTACTATCTATGTATGTGAGGAACTTAAGTTCATGTATGACTTCCATGATGAGATACTGGTCGATCTCTTTTGGCTTCTATTGAGGATGATGAATTCATACCAAACCAAGTTGGGGGAAGAAACCTTCTCTCCTTTCCTAGATTATGTCTTAAAATTCATGAGCTACCATGTCAAGACTGCCTTAAAATATTCGGTACATGATTCCAAGATCAATTCTTGTGACGGCATTCTCATTTTTACAATGATAGAAAATATATCTTAAGGCCTTGGTTATACTGAATCTAATACTCTTGCCCCAGCTCTGTTGATGTGTCTCTCTAGTCTGCAATTAGCATAAGCATGGCTAGAACAGTTGTGATCTCTTCTTTGTTTGTTGTTTTTTCTTATGGTGCACTGTTTTAGCTCACTATTAGCTGATGAGTTTTCGTTCAATGTGATGTTAGGGAAACATACTATTTTTGGAAGAGTTTGTCGGGGAATGGAAATTGTCAAGAGACTTGGCAGTGTACAGACTGATAATACTGACAGGTATTGTGCTTCCTTATAATATTTGTGTTTACATTAGAATGAGAACAAATGTCATGCTGCAGCATTGCAAAAAATGTTGTGTACAGAAAACATCAATAATCAAGGTCGTCTTTGTTTGGAGAATGAAATTTGCAGAAAGACTAGATAATTTATTACTTTGTATGTAAATGTTCTTGTCAACTTGTCCTTCTCTGTTATATGTTTGAATGCAGGAAAAACTCATTCATGCATTTAACGTCTGTTAGTCCTATCTTTAAAATCGTACTATTGAGTATGAAAGCTCTAATTCCAGTTCCATTTGATATCAATGCAGACCAATCCATGATGTGAGGATATTGAGGACTACTGTCAAGGATTGATATTCTGCATCTTTAAAAACAAATGTTATATTAGCTAGAGCATAACAATTGTTTTAATTTTTGTCATCACAACCAAGATCCATTCTATCTTCTGCTTTCTAAGTGAGAAAAACTGATTTAGGTCTGTATGTGGGAATGTGGATACAAATTTTGTGCTACCAAAATGATACTAATATGCTATTTTGTGTGGGGCTTAGTTTTGTGAGGCTTATGCCCCAAACGTACGGCTGTACGTCCTAAGCACATGTAATGCTTAATGTTTTGACATTTTAGACCTTGCCATGACTGAATTTTTTTTTTCTTTTTTTCTTTAATGATGTGTGTTTTGGGATCTTGAAACATGAATTCGTGATTATATAACATACAACATGTAATGCTTAATGCTTTACTCATAAATGATGCTCATAGTTATTCTAGGGAAGACATTGCTTTTTGGAGTTAATGGATCACGAAAGAGTAATTTAGGGTTATCAAATTTTTGTGTGTAATATCTATAAATTTTTCGTAACATGTGTGACCGATTCTGTTTGAGCTCAAAGTTTGTGCGACCTAATAAATGACACTCTTAGTTTTCTAGAGAATTGCATTCCTTTTTTTTTTGGAGATAATGAGTCTCGAAAAAAGAAATTTATGGAACACTCCGTAGGGAGTTGGGGAACAGTACGTATGGTCTCACCATTTTCCGAGTCGCTATTGGGGATTTAGGGGCCAATTTATAGGAATTAGGCATTTTTCTCAATTTTTCGTGTGTTGGCCCATAAATATTTTGGTGATACGACTTTCAAATGATTTCTTTGATAAACCTTCACAAAACCCTCCATATGGAGTTGGGAGAGCAGTACGTACATTCTATTCATTTTTTGAGTCATTTTTGGGCATTTAGAGGCCAATTTACAAGAATTAGGTGGTTTTCGTGTATATTAGCCCATGAATATTTTGGCGATATGCCTCCAGACAATTTCTATGTGAAACCTTTATGGAATCCTTCGTAGGGAGTTACATGAGTAGTACGTACAATCTCGCCATTTTTGAGTCATTTTTGGGCATCTAGAGGCTAATTTATAAGAGAATTAGACAATTTTCTTAGTTTTTCATGTGTTAACCCATGAATACTTTGGTGATATGGCTTCTAAATAATTTCTTTGCGAAATCTTTACAGAATTCTCCGTAGGGAGTTGGGGAGCAGTACGTACTGTCTTATAATTTTTGAGTCATTTTGGGCATTTAAGGATCAATTTACAGGAATTAGGTGATTTCTTCATTTTCGTGTGTGTTAGCCCATAAATATTTTAGTGTTGTGACTTTCTAATAATTTTTTTTGCGAAATCTTTACAGAACCCTCCAGATGAATTTGGGGAAACAATATGTACAGTCTCACCATTTTTGAGTCATGTTAAGCATTTACAGGAATTAGCCGATTTTTGCAGTGTTTTATGTGTGTTAGCCTGTGAATATTTTGGTGACACGACTTTTGGACAATTATCTTGCGAAACATTTACATAACTCTCCATAGAGAGTTGGGGGAGTAGTATGTACAATCTCACAACTTTTTGAGTCAGGGCATTTAGGGGCCAATTTATAGAAATTAGGCGAATTTCTCTGTTTTTTCGTGTGTATTAGCCCAGAAATATTTTGGTGATATGGCTTTCGATGATTTATTTGCTAAACCTTTACGACACCTTGAGTAGGGAGTTCAGGGAGCAGTACATACAGTCGGACCATTTTTGAATCATTTTTGGGAATTTAGGGGCCAATTTACAAGAATTAGGCAATTTTCTCAGCTTTCTTGTGTTAGCCCATGAATATTTTGGTGATATGACTTTCGAAAGATTTCTTTGCGAAACTTTTACATGAATCCTTCGTAGAGAGTTGGGGGAGCAGTATGTATAATCTCAACATTTTTGAGTCATTTTTGGACGTTCGGCCAATTTACAGAAATTAAGTGATTTTTTCAATTTTTTGTATGTTAGCCCATGAATATTTTGGTGATATCGCTTCAAGATGATTTCTTTATGAAACACTTACGGAACTCTCCGTAGGGAGTTGGGGGAGCATAATGTATAGTTTTAACATTTTGAGTCATTTTTGGGCATTTAGGGGCCAAATAAAAGGAATTAGACAATTTTCTTTGTTGTTGTGTGTAACTCAATAAATAATTTGGTGATTTGGTTTCTGGATGATTTTTTTGCGAAACCTATACGGAACCTACCGTGGGGAATTTGGGGAGTGCTACATACATTCTCACCATTTTTGAGTCATTTTTGGGCATTTAGAGGCCAATTTACAGGAATCAAACAATTTTCTAAGTTTTTCGTGTGTTAACTAATGAATATTATGGTGATATGGCTTTCAGACAATTTCTTTGCGTAACCTTTATGAAGCCTCCGTAAGGAATTGATGGAGTAGTGCGTACAATTTCATCATTTTGAGTCATTTTTGGGAATTTAGGGGCCAATTTATAGGAATTAGGTGGTTTTATCAGTTTTGGAACGTGTACGCAACTTTTTTATTTTTTCGTGTGTAATGCCCATGAATTTGGCACCTTGGAGCACCCAAAATATTTTTCTGCAAAACCTTTATGAGGACCTCTGTAATGAGTAGGGGGAGCATTATATATAATCTCACTATTTTAAGGCATATTTTCGCATTTACTAGCCAATTTTTAGGAATTACACGACTTTCTTGTTTTTCTTGTGTATTAGCCTTTGGATCCGGCGCCTCAGAGCACCCAAACTTTTTTTCTGAAAATATGATAAGGACATTCGAAATAATTTGGGAAGCGTTACGTACGGTCCCACCATTTTTTTCAGGTATATTTTTGCACTGACAAGCCAGCTTTTAGAAATTACGCTAGTTTCTTGGTTTTTTAAGTGTATTAGCCCATGAATCTGGCGCCTTGGAGCACCCAAAAAAATTTATAATTATTTTTTATGAGGACCTCCGTAATGAATTAAGAAGCGTTACGTACAGTCCCACCATTTTTATCTGGCATATTTCGCATTTACATGCCTAATTTTAGGAATTACGTGATTTTTTTGGTTTCCGTGTGTATTTGCCCATAGATCTGGCGTCTCGGAGCACCCAATTTTTTTTAGTGAATACATTTTATGAGGACCTCTGTAATGAATTGGGAAACGTTACGTACATTCCCACCATTTTTCAGGCATATTTTTGCATTTACAAGCCAACTTTTAGGATATACGGACATTCTTGTTTTTTCGTGTGTATTAGCCCATGTATATGGCGTCTCGAAGCACCCAAAAATTTTTTATGTAAAAACTTTATGAGGACCTCCGTAATGAGTTGTGGAAGCATTACGTATAGTCACACAATTTTTTCAGTCATATCTTCCTCAGAGCACATTTTTTTATTAAGTATTCGTGGCAACAATAATCGCCGCTAAAGAGTATATTTGTTACCACTAAAAATAAGCATTGGTGACAACATTATCGCCGCTAAAACATATATAACTCGGCACTAAGAGTAAGTTTTAGTGGTAACTATAGTCGCCACTAAAAACAATCATTGGTGACAACATTATCGCCGCTAAAAATATATAAGTCGCCACTAAGAGTAAGTATTAGTGGCAACTATAATCGCCGATAGGGGTATATTTTTTGCCACTAAAAACAAGCATTAGTGACAACGTTTATCACCTCCAAAACATATATAAGTTACCACTAAAAGACTGTATTAGTGGCAAATTTAGTCGCCGCTAAAACATATATATGTTGCCACTAAAAGTCTGTATTAGTGGCAATTATCATCGCCGCTAAAACAAATATATGTCACCACTAGAGGTCTGTATTAGTGGTAGTCATAGTCGAAGCTAATACATATATATGTCGCCACTAAAAGTCATTATTAGTGGCAACTATAATCGCCGCTAAAACATATATCAGTCACTACTAAAAGTTTTTTTTAGTGGAAATAATAGTCGTCGCAAAAACATATATAATCGCCACTAAAAGTCCATATTAGTGGCAATTTTAGTCGCCGCTAAAACATATATAAGTCGCCACTTAAAGTTTTTATTAGTGGCAATCATAATCGCTGCTAAAACTTTTATAAGTCGCCACTAAAAGTCTGTTTAGTGTCAACGATAATGTCGTCAAAACATATATCAGTCGCCACTAAAAGTGTGTATTAGTAGCAGTTATTGTCGCCAATAAAGTCTGAATTAGTGGCAACTTTATCGCCACTAAAAGATATATTGTTGCCACTAAAAACTAGCTTTAGTGACAACAATTGCTGCCGTTAAAACATATGTCGCCAATAAAAGTCTCTATTAGTGGCAACCTTAGTCGCCGCTAAAACATATACTTTTTGCCACTAAAAACTAATATTTTTGACAACAATTCTCGCCGCTAAAGGTATATTTGTTGCCACCAAAAATAAGCATTTGTGACAATAATTATTGCCGCTAAAACATATATAAGTCGCCACTAAAAGTCTGTATTTGTGTTGACTTAAATCACCTCTAAAAGGTATATTTGTCGCCAATAAATAACAATATTTTTTACAACAATAATCACCGCTAAAACATATATTAGTCGCCTCTAATAGTTCATGGATCTGGCGCCTCCTTGAACCCAATTTTTTTTTTAGGACCTCCGTAATAAGTTGGGGAAGCGTTACGTACAGTCCAACTGTTTTAGGCATATTTTATATTTACATGTCCAACTTTTGGAATTACGTGACTTTCTTGATTTTTCGTGTATATTAGACCATGGATCTAGCGCCTTGGAGCACCCAATTTTTTTTTAAAAAACTTTATAAGGACATTCGTAATGAATTGGGGAAGTTTTACGTACAGTCCTGCCATTTTTTCAGGCATATTTTCGCATTCACAAGCCAACTTTTAAAAATTGCGCGACATTCTTTGTTTTTTCGTGTGTATTAGCCCATGAATTTAGTGTCTCGGAGCACCCAAATTATTTTACGATATTTTTTTTAGGAACTTCGTAATGAGTTTGGGCAGCGTTACGTACAATCCCACCATTTCTTTCTGACAATTTTTCCCATTTATAAGCCAACTTTTAGAAATTTCGTGACTTTCTTAGTTTTTCGTGTGTATTAGCCCATGATATGACGCCTTGGCGCACCCAAAAAGTTTTTCTGGATGAACTTTACAAGGACCTTGTAATGAGTTGGTGAAGTGTTACGTACAACCCCACCATTTTTTAAGGCATAATTTTGCAGTTACAAGCCAACTTTTAGGAATTATGCGACTTTCTTGATTTTTCGTTTGTATTAGCCTATGCATCTGACGACTCGAATCACCCAATTTTTTCCTGATAAATCTTTATGAGGACTTTCATAATGAGTTGGTGAAGCTTTACATATAGTCCCAGAATTTTTTTCAAGCAAAATTTCACATTTACAAGTCATGTTTTAAGAATTACGCAACTTTAATTTCTTGGATTTTTTGTGTGTATTCCCATGGATCTGGCGCCTTGGAGTTGCCAAAGATTTTTCCTGAAAAAACTTTATGAGGACCTTTGTAATGAGTTGAGGAAGCGTTATATACAACCCCACTGTTTTTTTCAGGCATTTTTTTCGCATTTACAAGCCAACTTTAAGGAATTAGTCGACTATCTTTGTTTTCGTGTGTATAAGCCCATAGATCTAGCGCCTTAGAGCACCCAAATTTTTTTCTAAAAGAACTTTATGATGACCTTTGTAATGAGTTGGGAAGTGTTACGTATAGTCCCACTATTTTTTTCAGATATATTTTTGTATTTAAAAGTCAACTCTTAGGAATTACGCAACTTTATTTGTTTTTCGTGTGTTTTAGCACATGGATCAGGCGCCTCAGATCTCTTATTTTTTTTTAAATAAACTCTATGAGGACCTCCGTAATTAGTTCGGAAGCGTTACGTACATTCTCATAGTTTTTTCAGGCATATTTTCACATTTACATGGCCAACATTAAGGCTGGCCACCGGAACGGGTTGTACCGGTACCGTTTCGGTCCGTTCCGGTACCATTCCGGTTCGTTCCGGTCCGGTAGTATTCGGGACGGGACGGGATACATTGAACCGGTACACGGAACGGAACGGTATCATAATTTGGTACCGGTATACCGGTACCGGTTCATCCCGGTTCATTCCGGTTCCGTTCCGGTCCGGTTCGGTCCCAGTAAATCATTTTTAATTAAAATAAAAAATAATATTTTTGTCATTATTTACTTTTATTAGCATTTCTTTTTTGTTTATTTAATATTTAAAATTACAAACTTAAGTTATTTAACTTATAAGTTATAAGTATAACTTAATAACTTATAAATTTCAAAAGATTCAAATCTTTAAAACTTATAACATAACTACATAAGCTCAAAAACTTTATTAAACTTAACTTACAAACTTATATACGTAAAAATTAAAA
>JAJOOO010008629.1:0-28398 GCA_029582685.1 Solanum piurae
TCTCAAAGACCAACTTCCAATTTCTCAAAAATGGAAATCTTCAAATCTTCAAAGCTAAGTAAATATTGTCTCAATACTCTCAGTTCTAACCTCTCAACTTTAAAACTGATAATTCTCTATTGAAAACTGATACAAAGATAATGATTCAAAAATGTATTTATAGTCGCCAAAAATGTGTTGCGAAGGACCATTCGGTGCAATAAGTCGAGATCACCAATCCACTCGGCGATCCCCCATTTTGTTCAATTCCATCGTATTTTTGCTTTGGCCTTCAGTAACCTCAAGTTCTGTAACTTTGGGCGATCTAGCACTGCATCACGGAACCATTTGACAACTCGTCGACTTCTCCTTTCTATCACCGACTTAATTTTGTCCTTCATGGCTTGGCACACTGGAACTTTAGGCGAGATCATGGCCATTCGGCGACTCGCCCAATGAGTTAGGCGATCATCAGGCCTTCTTCTCTTCGTTCTTTCAGCTGCCTTGTTCCTTTTTTCTCATTAGTGTCCATGTTTTGTTCCTCAATCCAAATACCTAAAAATCAAGGATTTACATCAGTTATTGGCACAAAATATGCATTTAAGGACACTAAATCTATTAAAATAAAGCCCCAAAATGAGTCTAAATTGTGGACTCATCGGAGTGCAGAACACCCCTCGTGTGTTCATTGTGTATTTGTATACGGCCAAAGACTCAATATAAATTGCAAATGACAGTGTGAGAAAAGCAGTAGTGTTTCAAAAATAAATAAGGAACACAAGTTTGGATTTGACTTGCGACCTTTCAATCAAAGCAATATATCATTTCAGCAAAGCAAATAATAAACTGAAAATAAACAAGTAATCAAAAATGTTACTCCTAAATTGAGTTTTATAAGATTAAAACCTAAGTAAGCACATGGGGTTTCCCTAGCAGAGTCGCCAAGTTGTCGCACCCCTATTTCGAACTAGCCGAAACAGCTCACAACATAATATGGCTGCCACTCTGAATTTTTGAAAATTGTTTGTTTTAGCGTCGCCACCTAATTTTAAGGAATATTAGGAAAACTATTTTTTATATGTAAATGTAAACTCTATTTTTATTTGCGAAACCAGTGAGATTCTGAGTTAGGGTTTTGGTTACTCGAGGGGAAGGTATTAAGCATCTCTCAGAGCCTATCCGGAGATAGTCCTTAAACTCAATTTAGGAAAAATAAGTAGGAAGATTTATTCAATTTATTTTCTTTAAAATTTATGATAAGTAATTTCATTAATTTAAGAAAAAAGTAAAATACAAGGTATGACATATATACATCTATAAATAAGTAAATAAATAAATGCACTTAAAATGTGCGACACTTTTATATGCTAAAAATATAGATGTGTCTTATGTAAATTTATCAAAGATATATAAATATTGAGTTTAAAGGATATAAAAATTTGTTGTTTTATTTATATATAGAATTAAGATGTTAAGGAAAATAAAATGAGATAATAGCTGTTTGGTGGTCCAGAGCTGTTTTTCTGACGAAAGTGACGGGAGAGCAGGTGGGACGGCCATGGGAGGCGATGAGAGAGGAGCCTGGGGCGTCTGTGGAGAAGACGTTCTGGGAAGGAGAAGCGTGGTCTAGAAAGGTGGAGAGACGCGTTTATGGGAGAGAAGAGTATAGGGCGGCGTAGGAATCTATTAAAGTCTTAATTAATTTTGGCCGCGCGGATTGGCTGAATTAGAATGACTTGAATTGCTAAATTTTGCTCAAATTAAGTCCATTTAAATTATAACCTCTTCTTTATTAAATAGCCATAATTTATTAAATTAAAAATAATTATTTTTCAAGACTAGCTTATTTGATAAAATTAGTCATTCTAAAAATAAAATTAATATAAATTAGTAACTCATTAATTAATTAAGCTTTCCAAATTCTGAAAAAATGTCGAAAAATGTTTATTGTAACAATAGAAATTATATTGTATTAGAAAAATTGAATTAACCCTTAAGAAAAATATTTATTTGACGTCAAATTTTAAAAAATGAGGAAGTAAGTAGTAATATTTATATAATATATTTAATTTTTATAAAAAATAATATTTAAGTAATAAATTTATCAAAATAAAATAAATAATTTAAAATCTTTTCCTATTCCTACAAAAATTTCATAACATATATATATTTTATTATTATTATTGTTATTATTATTATTATTATTATTAAAATTTTAGTTAAATAAATGTGGAGAGCCAAAATTGGGTGTCAACAGCTTGCCCCTTTCTTTGTCCAGGGAGGAGAGTAGAGAAGACGTAGACAAAGAAACATTGACAGGATCCAATTTAGGCGACAACCAAAATATACTTTGAGCAACAACTCGGCAAGAAATGTTTATGGAGTTATGGCCGAACTTTGGCTTCTGAGCTACCTACATATCTCAGGTTTCATGAGAAATCAGGCCATATGTAGTTCGAGAGTGTAGGAGCATAGAAAATTTTGATTAAAATTTTCCCAGTATCAAATTATGGTAATACTAAGATCTTTTGATGGTGAGGTATGGGACATAGTTCTAAAGAAACTTGAATGAGAAATGGTCTGTAGCAATTTCTACTGAAGACTTATGGTAGATAAATGAATTTTAAAAAAGATGCCCTCATGTCGAATTATAATGAACTGAGACATGAAAGAGTTATAAGTAAGATTTAATCTGAACTTCTGAAATCGAGTCAAGTTGAGTTTTGAAAGTGAATCCTCGACGAGCTAGCGATGCTTGACATTGCACTAACTTGCCCTAGTTTGTTGCTTACAGGGAGTTTCTCGTTATAATGTGTTGTCCTAGAAAATATGTAAAAAGGTGAAAAATTTAAAAAATTATAAATTGAAATAGTAATGTAAGGAGTAGAGTGTAGATGTTCAAACGATTGTTGATGTCTCCTTTTTTGTGTTGTGAATGTGATGTAGATAAAGTAACTTGTAATGTAGAGGCCTCCGACTAACAGAGCCATTGTACTGTAAAAGCCTGCATCTAGCTGTGTAAAACTTATAATGTAAAGCCTCCGGTTGGCGGGGCAATTGTAATGTAAAAGTATGTATCCGGGTGTGTAAAACTTGTAATGTAGACCTCTGACTGGCGGGGTTATTGTAATGTAAAATCCATGCATCTGGCTGTGTAAATCTTGTAATGTAATGCCTCCAACTGGCGGGGTTGTTGTAATGTAAAAGCCTATATCCGGCTGTGCAAAACTTGTAATGTAGACCTCCGCCTGGCGGAGCCGTTGTAATGTAAAAGCATGTATCTGTCTGTATAAAGCTTGTAATGTAAAGCCTCCGACTGGCGGAGTTCGATCAATGTTTGCTATGTACAGCCTCTGATTGGCGGAGTTTGACAGTGTTTGCTATGTACAATCTCCAATTGGTGGAGTTTAGCTGATTTTTGCTATGTACATCCTCTGATCGGTGGAGTTTGAGTGACATTTGCTACGTACAACCCCAGACTTGTGGAGTTTGACGATGTTAGGCGATGGTCTCAGATTAGCGGAGTTATTGAGGAGGTTAGATTACAAGCTCCAGTTTGTGTTCATCATAAGTTTAACTTAGTGAAAATTGTGTGAATTGTTGTCCTTGAGGAGCAACTTGTTATTTAATATTCCTTCAATTAAGTCTTGCCACACACACACACAAAAACTATTGTGTTCACCTTAAGTTTGACTTAGGAAAAATTGTGTAAATTGTTGTCCATGAGGCGTAACTTTTTATTTAATATTTCTTAAGTTAAGTCTTGCCTCTAAGACAAGAGTTATAGAGAATCTCATAAATCAAGACACAATGTGGTAGTGTCAAATTTTACCCGTAGGGAGTAACTTGTTATTTTGTAGTTCTTGATCTAAGTCTTGCCTCTAGAGAAAGAGTCAGAGGACATGTCATAAGTTAGACACAATTAAATAGGGTAAATTATATCCCATGAGGCATATGTTATTCTTTTTAACCCTTGATCTATGTTTTACCTCTAAGGAAAAGGTTATTGTGTTCCCCATAAGTTAGACTTAGTAAAAAGGCAAAATGGTCTAATGGACTCTTGTACTTGTATGAGTTTGTATTCTGAACGCTTCTACTTGACTCTTTGTCAACTGGACCCTTAAACTCAATGAAATTCAATATTTTAAGCCCTTCTGACCATTGACCAAGCTTATGTGGCAATTTAATTATTGAGTTAGCACCAACACGTGCTTTCACATGTAGAAGGAGTGTGAAATCCATATTTAGACTAAAAAATATAATTTTTTTTAAGAAAATGACCAAAACAAAAGAAAATTTAAAAAAT
Source organism: Solanum piurae (assembly GCA_029582685.1). Lineage (NCBI taxonomy): Eukaryota > Viridiplantae > Streptophyta > Magnoliopsida > Solanales > Solanaceae > Solanum > Solanum piurae. The sequence goes on from JAJOOO010008629.1 coordinate 4,286, forward strand.
CACTTCTTTCTTCTTTCCATCCCAACCCACCCCATTTCTCTTTCTCTCTCTAATTGTCATTACCTTCTTCCCCATCCAACCCCCATTTCTTCTTTTTTTCTCCCCTTCCCAGCCATCTCCAAGTTCTCTTTTCTTTCCTTTTTTTCATATTTTATTTCTTCCTAGAGAAACGAAAATGTGTTGTTATGGTAGATTTGTTTTTCTTTCCTTTTTTCTGGGTTATTTACAATCCATAAGGTGACAAAGATTTAATAGTCTTGAAGAATGAAAAGTGATTGTTGAATGTCTTTGTGAAATTAGGTGAAATGTGTTATGTAAAATTGCATACAAATATTGTGATTTATTGTGATATTTTAATGGTGATCTATTGGCATTAATGGAGAAAAGAAATTATTGGTGGTTCAAATGGATGATGTAAACGTTGGTAAAAAATACTATTAGAGTTACGAATGTTAGAAACTTTGAGAAAAAATTGAATTATAATTTTTAAGAACTTGAAGAGTCAGGTTACGGCTAATGGCCTTGAAGGAAAAAAAAAGGTTAATGGAGATGATATTAATGGTGGTTGTGGGTTTAGGAGGTCGAGGAGAGGTGAGAGAAATAATTTTTTATTTTATTTTATTTTTATAAATAGAAAATTTATTATTTTTGTCTTTTATGGAATAACAATTTTGGTTAATAATTTAAAAATACTTATGAAATAATTATGACTTGACATTATTATATCTGATGTGGATATGACATGTTTATGTAAGAGAGAGTAAGCTACACACATGATTGGGGGGGGGGGGTTAAGAGTCTCATTTTAATTGAGTTTAAGGGTTCAGCTGACAATGGGCCGAGTCGAAGGATTCAGAATACAATCCCATACAAGTACAAGGGTCCATCAGACCATTTCGCCTAGTAAAGATAGTGTAAAATTTGTTCATGAGGCATAACTTATTTTTTGAAGTCATTGGGCTAAGTGTTGACTCTAAGCAAAGATTTATAGAAAATCTAATAAATCAAGATACATTAAATTTAAAATAGTTAATATGAAAAAAAAATTATCTTAAACCTTGAAACTTGAAGCTAAAGATAACTTTTATTTAAAAATACAAAATGTATAAAAAATAAAATTGGTTTTATAATTGGGGAAAAAATAGAAGGAAAGGAAAAAGGCATAACAAAAAAAGAAACTAAGAAAGAAAAGGAAGGAAACGAAAAAAAAAACGTAAGAAAAAAGACAGAAATGAAGGGGGGGTGGGACAAAGAAATATAACTTTTAGTTCCATTTAGTCATCAAAATAAAAGTTTCCTTTTTTAAAAAAATTTAAAAGTGAGGCATGTAAGCCTCTTTTATTAAAAAGACAAGTACATTAAATGCAGCAAAGCAAAACAAACAAAATTGTGAAAAACAGAAAAATCAAAACAAAATTACGACAACCAAGAAAAATGGAAAGTCATCTTCTCCAAGCTTTCACATGAAGAGCTCCGACCAACAACCGCCGGAGAGATCGAAATTCAGCTTCCCAATGTCGCAGCTCCTCCATTTCACCTGCTACCAGCTTTCTCCAAGGTAAATCTCTAACCTCTTACTCATCTTGAGCTAAATTAATTTGCAGATCCGGAGAAACTTTAAATTTTTCGCCAATCTGGAGATCATAATCTATGGAGATCGCCCCTCAATCTGAGAAGAGCAGCTCTTGGGTGCCATTTTTAATTTTTGTGCTGCTGTAAAATGCTTCAGGTAAGACTTGATAAACATTGAATTAGAGTTCTTTTTCTCTAGTCTAATCTTTGATGGGTTGAATCCCACAAAGAGATTAATACCACCATCTAAATTTTAGACCTTTGAATAAAAAAACTAACTAAATTTTGCTTATATGATTTATGTGCCTACAAAACCTTTTGGAGATTTTGGATATGTTGAGGAAGCAAATAGGACTATCAATAATCGAATACACCACTAACAACTTTCGAGTCATGGTTTCGTACCACTTCGAACACCTCTATGCTCTCACCAGGTGCATGATACTGTTAACCAACCGAAATAGCTATGGTTATGCTTCAATTGTGAACTCCTGTGCTTCTTATCAAATATTTGTATATCTGACTATTATTTGATATTTGTGACTTGTGAGAATCTAATTAGAACTGGAAAAGTCTGTCTGCTTGATCCTTATGTATGGAGTGTTACATTTGTTAAAATTTATTATCTTCTTGGCTGCTGTTGAGACTTCCTGAAAAGAATTGAACTCATAAGTACCTACATTAACAAAAGCTAGGTTAGCAAAAAAATCAGCAAGAGTATTTCCCTCCCTGAAGGAGTGTTGTACTCTTACTGAAATAGTATTTCTGATTCTATTAATGGAGTTGACCTCCATTGTCACACTCCAGGGTGAATCCCACTCTCCATTAAGAATATTAACCATCGATAAAGAATCAGTCTCAATAATTATCTGATGAAAATGTTTATCTAAGCAGTATTGCAGACCCTCTCTAATAGCAATTGCCTCAGCCACCAAGTTAGAAGAATCAGTCAACCTCACACCCTTTGCCCCTACTAGATTACCATTATGACCTCTCACACATAAAGCATCTGCACTAGGACCAGGATTACCCTTAGAAGCCCCATCAGTGTTACATTTTAACCATCCCGCAGGAGGAGGAGACCATCAGGCAATTGTGTGACGGAAACTTGGCCTATAGTTATCAAGCTGAGCAACTATCTGAGGCCAAGTTTGTGGACTATTCTTAACCCAATTAAACCTCAATTTGACAAACTTATAAATGTGAGAATTAATTTCCGAGATGATCTTGCCTCTAGAGTAAGAGCTTCATTTATTTTGATACATTTGGAGGATAATTTTGTTTAAGTAACTTTCATTAAATGAAGAGAAAATGGCCAAATGAGCCCCATATCTATTATCGGATTTCCAACTACACATTTTTACTTCACGGGAGTCCTATTACCCCTGAACTATTTAAAATTAAAATTATTACCTCCCTAAATGCTTATGTGGCAAAGTGAATGTATTTCACTCTCTCATAAAGAGTGAAGATTAAAAATAAATATTAAAACTTTATTTTTAATATTCTTTTCATTTTTATTTTTTTCTTTATTTATTTTTATCTCATATCTTTTCTTCTTTCTTCTTCTTAGCAACTTAGTAGAGCATCCATGGTAGTCATCAAATTTCGCCATCACGATCTGGAAACACCACCATTACAATATCTATTAACACACCATAATTCCTAGATAGAAATCTCTTCCTACTTTCCACAACAATAAAAAATTATTAAGTAAATTACTTTACCCCCATTTTTAAAATCAACTTGAGCCATTAAAACACCATTGAAATATCATTTTGAAGCTATTGTAACAAAAAAAATCAGCTCACAAAATTCGTTCAAACAACTTAATAATGTTGGAAATCTCTTGAAAAATTCTCAAAATATCCTCATTGAAAAAGATTTTGACCGACAATTTATTTTTTAGGTCATTCCTCCTATTGAATCCCTGCTCTTGCGAAAATGAGCGGCTTATGCTTTATAAATACGTGAGATTTATAAAGCTTATTAACTTATAAATGTTTTTCAGTAGGTCCGCTCCTCCAACTTGTCGGAGCTCTTGAGATGAGCGGCTTCACATTTCTCGTCGGCTTCATTTTTTCGCTTCTCTACCTTTCTACTTACTTGTGGCTCTATGGTAAGATGGAATTGAAGGATAGAAGAGGAAGAACAAGAAGAGGAAAAGAAAGAAATAAAAGGAAAAAGAAAAAAGAAAAACATAATAAAATAATCAGTCAAAAAAGCAAGAAAATAAAAAAATAAAAAATTACACGTGTCAAACGTGTGGATTTCACTTATCTACATAAATGTGGTTGTGACTTTTTAGGGAGGTAATAATTTTGATTTTAAATAATTCAGGGTGGTAATAGAATCCCCGTAAAGTATGAGTGTTTAGTTGGAACTCTGGTAATAAGTTGGGGGCTCATTTGACCATATGAGAGTCATTTGTGAACTTAACCCAATTTTGAGAGTTAATCAAAGTTTTTATATATATTTTTAAGTTGTTAATTATTGTGATTTATATTATTTTTTACTTAATTTTTAGATAATATATGTTATTCCTTTTGTTTCAACTTATGTATAAAGATGGAATTTGGAAAGTCAACCAAACAAAATGTTTTAAATATGTAAGTTTAATTATTGTGATTTATAATAATTTTAACTTTCACATAATATATGTTACTCCATTTGCCCTAATTTATGCGGTGTATATGAATTTTGGAGGGTCAACCAAAAATTTTATTTATTTATATTTATATATTTTAAATTATTAATTATTGTAATTTATAATATTTTTTACATAATTTTTAAATATATAATAATTTTTTTTAAAAATACATAAAATGATAAATATGAAACATGACCATTAACTTGGCTTCAACAGACAACTATGTCTTCCAACTTTGAGTGTGCACAAGTAGACACTTAAACTTGCATAAAAATGAACAAGCCCCTAGACACATGTGTCTTACATGACATAATACATGTAGGACGCTACGTATGACACAATATTGTCAAGTAGGGTATCATGTAAGACGAATGTATCTATTTGTTCAATTTTATACAAGTTTAAGTATCAACTTGTGCACACCCAAAGTTAAAGGTCATAGTTATCTGCTGACGTAAAGTTACGAGTCATGTTTATGTATTAGTCATTGTCATATATGTATGTTTGAAATGATCGCTGAGGTCCACCAATTAGGAAGAACACAACAAAGATATAGAACCCATTTTGTCCTTAAAAGAAAGTACACAAAATATGACATTGAGTACAACCAATTGAAGGATTACCCCTCGTTTAATCCCTTTAACTTTATCCCTTCAACATATACCATGCTTCTTCTTTTCATTCAATTGGTTGTTTATTGGAGGAGTATTTAAAGTTCACAAAAATATAATTATAATTTTATTATGTCAACTTTTTATATAATAAATTTATATATTAAAAAGTGATTTTAATATAACAAAGAATTTAACTAGGTTAAAGCATTATTATTACAACTTAACAATATGTATGCTACATTATGATTTTGTATAACACATTATTCTAGACATTCTTTGTAAATAGTACAGCCAAACACAATTTCAATTTTAAAAATTTAAATAAAATGGAAAATACTGGAGCCAAACATGATTTCACTTTTAAAATTTCAAATAAAACGAAAAATATTGGGAAAGACTAGGATCTTAAATGAGAATAATTAATTACTTTAATTTTCTTATTATTTGTTATAAAGTATTATGACATTTTATAACTAAGCATGACTTAAATAAATTAAAAATATAAAATTAATATTATTGGGTCCATACTTAGCACGGAATACTGACAACTAGTTTAACTAAAAGTGAAAAATTAACCTTTAATTCAAATTTAATGCCAAGAAGGAGAAAAGGCCCAAAATAGTCATTCATCTGTGGGTTAAGACTCAAAGTCATTCTTGAGTTTTCACATGCAGCATTAATAGTCCCTCATGTTTGCAATATTGGTGCACTTTTGGTCCTCCTTCAAAATTTTGCCTATTTTTTATCATTGATTTTATTCATAATTTATGTATGGAATGTTTAATCGTCATTTTATATATTTAGTAGAAATAATAACTCTATGTGAGAGATTGTGAGAAGAAAAACATTTTATTTTGTTTAGTAGAAGTCGTATTCCAGGTAAAGTCGAGAAGTTCATCACGATGATTTCACGTATAATAGTACATTTTTTTCTTTTCTTGCAATGTCATATGTTAAAATATTCTTAGTTTAGCTGCAGTAATATTTTTACTGAACAGAACAAGGTGTTTTTCTTCTCGCCTTCTCTCACATAGAGTTATTATTTCTACTAAATATATAAAAATACAATGGGACATTCCTTACATAAAATTATGAACCAAATTAATGTTAAAAATAGACAAAAGCTTAGGGGAGGACCAAAAGTGCACCAATATTGCAAACATGAGGGACTATTAGTGTTCCATGTGAAAACTCAAAGATGACTTTGAGTCTTAACCCAAAAATGAGGGACTATTTTGGGCCTTCTCTCGCCAAGAAGCACACATGTTGTCATGTGTGCTTTAGGCTCTTATTCTCAGTAAGAAAGAAATAGAAAACGCCAACTATTAGAAACAATGTTATACCTAAAAAAAAATAAAGACAAATATTTCTAATCAACCTGAGGCACCTTTCATATTTATTATTTTTCAAAAAAAAAATAACCTTTCAAATTTTCAAACTACCATCAAAGGAATTAGTGCAATGGATGAAGTTGTTTCTCTCTTAACCAGAAGTCTCCAATTCGAATTCTGGGTACGGAAAAATCATTCATAGGGAGATTAACTCCCAAATGGAACCCTATTCGGTGTAATCCTAATTATCCGGATACCAGATGGAAAATCCAAAAAAAAAAATCAAACCTAATACAACTCTTTGAAATCAACTAAAAGCTACAAGGCTTCAAGACTACAAGCTAAGGAAGGGTTTTGAGGAGATTCATGTAGCAAAACCAACTAGGCAAGGGATTTTAGCCTCCAAATCTCAATGTCATATTGAAGAATAGTCATGATTGAGTCAGGATCTTATTCTTTCAACTTTTTGAATGGAATACTTGAGTTCTTTCTGAATATTCAACCTAGAAGGTGACATAACAATGTCTTTCCAAACTGAGCCAGATTGATAAGCTGGATGAGGGTTCTTATAAAGTTCATAAATGGAATCAGCCCCTTCATTCAACCTCCCTACCATTTTCAGTACATTTATCTCATCAGGATCCACCAATAATGTCTTGTCTCTATCCTTCCATGCTATCAACTTTCAAAACATACATAGTACTTGTTGTTAGAGGAAAACAAAACATTAGGCAATAGAAATTTAAGAGAATTCATTTGTTGTATGTACCTTAGGAGGGCCTTCTAAAGTATTAGTGGAATATAACCTTGCATTATCCACAAGCTGACAGTATGTGTTAAATGCATTAGCGAATCTCTTGTGTGACTTCAGTTGCGAGTTCACCCGAACAGCTCTTCTACACATGATAGCTCTCCTGTAAAGAAATGGAAACAAGTTTAAACGCGCGCTAAGAAAAAGAACAAATGTTTTTGACAATTAATCATTAGAACATTTACCTTATCCCTCTAATGACAGCTAAATAAGCATCACAAACAACTCCAACCAATTCTATTCTATATGGTCTTCTTTTTCTAGTACCATCAGTTTCCTGTTCTTCTTCATCAATCTGTTCCCAGTAGTTTTCAGTTACTCTTCCATCCTCTTCCACTTTGTAACCAGTACCCATTCGGTAGCGTCGCCGGTGAACATTTCTAGCCATGGTTATGGTCTGCACTACAAAGGGTATCCATGAGAGTGTCCCATCCATGATCACATCTCTTCCTTCATTCAGTGCTGTTACAAGTAAGGATGATGCTGCATCTGTTGATGACTGATGTACCTGCAACAAACTTTATCTATGCAATCACTTCCAAATTAGATTTTAAAAGGACAAGGTCACAAAGCATTGAAATTATATCTTTTGTTTAGACTGGGTTGATATAAGAGAATCTATTCGAATCGACTAGTAGAATGTTTTAGTAGCTGATTAGTGACGCTCATGATGGAAGGGAGAAGAGACAAGAAGGACTAACAAGCTTCTAGATTGGCAAGCATTTAAAGAAAGGGCACATTAAGATATCCTAGGCAAATCCCACATAACAAAGGGAGAGGAAAGTGAAGTTCTATATAACACAACACAAGTACATGGTACAAACGCTTCCAACTATATGTAGCATAACCTGAGCACAAATTTATGAGTTCTCTTTGGCCATAACGAACGATATATACCACGAGCTTGGGTTGTGATATGATTTGAGTACAAATGAAATGATTTAAGAAGATTATTTTTCCCTGTGCCAGGGTCAATGGAGGACAGATATTCAACTCTTTATTTGTAACATTTTTCAAGGGATTGAGAAGCATATAATAACCAGTTCAGCAGTTTGAAGCATGTCATGGTGTCCCCTAGAGCTAAGAGCTTTGTAAATGACATCTGATTCTTTGAATGCATCTGCTTCTATCACAACAACATTAGCTGCTGCTCCAATCCAAAATGGCCTGCGTGAAAATTTAGGTAGTCGATGCATTATAAGTATGTACAAGAACTGCATTGAAACCTCTACACTCGCAAATAATGACTTTCTTACTCTTTGAGAATTTCCTTGAGAGCGGTGCTTTTCCCAGCCCCCATGCCACCTCCCATAAACAGGAGGACAGGGCTTCTATCTTTGTGAGCCATTGGAACCATCACATCCGTGCACTGTGAATCATCAGAAGAAACGAGTCCTATTGCTTTCATCTCCTCAACTAAGGTAGTAAGAACTCTTGCAACCTTCAGATTCTTTGTTACCCTTTCAAATCGTTGTTCCCTTTATTACACACAAAACCCAAGAATCAATAGTATCAGTCAGCAAAAGTCAAGAGAACACCATGATTTAATGAAATCCATGTTGTGCTAATCTAGAGGTTTGAACTACTTTGAGACTAGCTAGGGATTAACAAAATTACACAAAAGCTTATGTAAGGATTTATAACTACGAAAATCTGGAATATTATCCAATTGCTGAACCAAACAACATATCTCATCGTATCATTAATCACAAAGACCGTAATCTGAATAATAACAATAAAGTTGGTGCCATGGATGAAGCACCAAATACATCTGAAACTTGTCTTAATGAATCAGCTTGGAAGTGACAGGAAATCATTGAGTTCAGAGTTCTATTGCATTACTGCATGTATCATGTAATAGTAAGATTAGTCAATCAGATAGAAGTTACTCAATTGGTCGGGATACAAACTAAGAAATCTAATTGATAAACTAATATGTCAGGAAATGTGCAAGACTTCATGTAAGCATGCGCAGGAAAATGAAGAACCGGACTAGAAAAAAGTTTGAGAGAGCATTGACATGTTTAAGAATTCATAACTCACTTAAGTACTTTACAGATCAGAGAAATACTCTTACAATAAAGAGTAAAACAAGAGGTTGGAGATAATCAAAGCTACTATGGTAACTTGACGAACATTGAGCAAAATTGTGATGGACAGTAATGGAAAACAACCAGAAGGGACAGAGGAAGAGTGCCAAAGGATGCAAATGAACTATAAAAGCTAGCTCTACCCCTACCATTGGAAGATAGAGTGCACACATACTATACTCCGACCTTGGGAAGGTAGAGAGGTTGTTTCCAGTACACCATCAGTTCAAAGAATGATTAAAAAGAGACAGTAGCAACAAGCAGAAACAACAACAAGATAATAAGATAACAGAGGCTAAAGGAACAACCGAGAGAAAGGAAAAGCAATACGCCCAACTACCTACCAACCCTCCACCCTAATTCTCAATCTCCACACCCTCCTATCGAGGGTCATGTCTATTATCAAACAATTGGATAAGCCCTAAACGTGAATATCCATATGATGGCCAGCAAGCTGACTTGTGAATTAAAGAGCAAATAAGCTATAAGGATATACAGTTATACCTCGTAGCAGCCATGACAATGTTTTGGAGCTTCTTTTTAGGCTCAAAATGATCAGCACTCAGTACCTGAAAGGATATTAAAATGTAAAAGAATAAGATTACAAGCTTATCAACTACAATACAAACTTAAAATTTTGTTTTCTTGGGGTTATAATTTCATAAGTAAGGATCCATTTGTTCTTAAAAATTGAATGATTTACCTGGCTCATCATGTAAGGAACATGACTCCAATGGAAAGCGAAGTAACTAAGGATGCATCTCTCAAACTCCTCAACAAGCTTTATAAAAAGCGAATCAGCATCTGGTTCATTAGAAAAGTAGTTGTACATATCTTCTTCACACCCTTCTGATTTTATTATATACTCAGTAGCTAGCTTGCACAGATGGGGACATTGTCTCCTATCTGCAAATCCCATTTGTCTAGCTGCATTCATACATATATATTTCGTTATATGACAATCTCATCTGAAAACTTAAGACCACAAGAGGTTTCATTTATGTGACAAGTACTAGACTGGGCAAGAAGGTCCAAAAGCACATTTAGAACTTGGGGGTCGTTTGGTAGAGTGTATTAGAAGAAAAATGCATGTATTAGCTTTATGTATTATATTAGTTGTACTTGGTTTGGTACACTTTCTTAACCTTGCATTAGTTATACACTCTATTGTGTATTGAAGTGTGTATTACTGATACATGGAAATCCACGATCATAGTAATGCAAGGGGTTTTAATGCTTGCATTAGCATGGTTAAAGATCCAATTGTCCCTCAAAACCTTTTTTACATCTTGTCCATTATATTTGTAGAGCATATCATTATACATAAATAAAAAATAATGCAAGCATTACTAATATACTCTATTTAGCATTATTCTTATACACCCTACCAAACGACCCGTTATAGTTTTAGACATGCCATGATATTTCTATAGGTATAAAAGCATATCATTAATGATAAAGTGAAAACCATAAAGTCACAGAGATTCCATCCATAAATAGAAAGATGTCATTCTTTTGAAATAAATAAAGAAAAGGAGTGGCAGATATAGAATATTGAGTTTTGCGAGCACTGTGTAAAAGCTGAAACTAACACTACCTTTCTACATTCCCGAGGTAATGGTAAAGTCCGTGTACATTCTACCGTTCCCACACATTCTTGTGTAATTTTACTGAGTATATTGTTGTTGTTGTGTAAAAACTTAAACTAAAGGAGAGGTTTAATTACTTAATTATAACTACAGCAATATATGGGATCCTAACAATAACAATATACAAAAATAAAATATAAAAAAATAAAACGGAATGGTACTTTAATTGAATAATTACCTACATAATGGGAAAAATTTTCAAACTTGAGGACCTGTCCAATACGAGAAAGTTCAATTCGAGGAATGATTTTCTGGTTTCGAATTTTCTTGAGGCGATAATAGACAGCGGCTGAAAGGATTAAACAAATCCAAGATGCTGAAAAGATCTGTATATAAATAGGCTTTATATTTACACAGTAATACGAAGGAGGATGGAATTCAGAATAACTATTCAAGTGCCATGACGAAGGAGGAGGAGATGACGATGACGATGATGAAGAAGCAGACATATCAATTCCCATGCAAAAAAGGCTCAATTCACAATGAAGAAATGGCTTCACACCTAAACATTTAACCAAAATGACAAATGCAATTGCTTCTTCATATTTTGATTTTTTGTAATCTGAATACGTGCTAAAACGATCTGATGTAGAGAATAATCAGCTCCATTTCTTTTTATTTATGTATTATCACTTTCTGGGGAAAAAAGGTTACTAAATCATATGTTTTTTTTTTTTTTTACTATATATATATATAAGAAAGTTAAAAAATTTATTACGGTTTTACCCCTACTATAAATTAAAATATTATAAAACATTTAACTATTTAATTTAAATATTAAATTGTGTCATTTTAATTAAAATGTTAATGACTTTTTTCACTTCCCTAGATTAATTTCTAATCAAAATATCTAATTTAATAATATTAATCATCTTTTGCACTTTCTTAGATTAATTCCTAATTAAATATCTAATTTAATAATATATATATATATATATAAAAAATAAATTCAAAAATGTCTACATTTCTTTGTCAACTTTTTTTCTTCTCATGACTTTTTCCGTAACTCCTCTCATAAATAATATAATATATGTGTATAAAGTATTATACTTTATGATAAATAAAGAAATTTAATAATTTAAAAGGGCGTAAATTTGCAAAATGGAGAGGCACACATCATTTGCTTTAAATATTCATATTCAAAACTCATATCTAATTACCTATTCATTTTTTATACTCTTGATATCCACAACTCTCATCTTTTCATGATCATAACCTCTAAATATTTAATCTAAAAGTTTAAGATATCTTTTGATATTCCTTGATTTCTTTCTATATAAATTCAGCTTTTTATTTCATGAAACTCCTAACAAGGTTATTATTTTTATTCTATAGTTAAAAACGATATAACAAAATTCAATGAATCCAATTACTATATTAATGCTTCCTGAAAACGTTTACTGCCATAATTTTATTTATCTCTTTCACCTTCTCCTTTACTACACGCTTAGGGGAACATAAACGTTTGGTGAGGATGCAGGAAGGTGTTGTGTAACAATAATTAATTATGGTCAGGTCACAAGTGTATAATTTCCTAAATTATTTCACTCATTCAATTTTTCTTTCAACATGATACGTCTTGAAAAAAATAATCAAAAGTCACTTTCTTAATTCTTTTAGTTACACCTTTTAATTATCTTAATTACAAACTTTCCCCCATCTACAATCATTTTATCCTTCTTGATCTTAATGTAGAAGTTGAAACATATTTGTTTCGATTAATAAGACATTGAAAGGAGCGAGACAATCATATAGTTACAGAATATGAAGAGTTTGTATCATTAGATTTTGAAGAATACAATATATATATATGCATTACATTAATCATTCTAAATGTTTGTCATATGTCTTTTCTTCTACGTTCACAGTAAGTCCAGTTTTTTTTATTTAATTTCTATTTTCTATTTTATACATAGATTATTGAAAGTGTTGATATTTACCAGAAAAATATATCTCATAATTTTCTTATTTGTTTTTATTATCTTAAGTTTGTGATAGCTTTATATAAAATTACTTGAGAATAGGAGCCAGATGAGTAGCAAAATACTTATGTTTCGATTGTACTTTTCTTCTCATTGTGTGTGTTGTTTATTACATTTTGATTTAATTAATATTTAAAAAGTTTGTAACACTTGATATGGGACTCACGTGCAACGCACGTATCCAGAACTAGTTAATAAACAGATAAGGGACTTTTGTGTTGATTTTATCTATAAAATAATAAGGTGGAAAAAGACCTAAAATATTCACTAATTATTTGAATTCATATAAAATTACCCTCCGTCCGTCTTTCGATTTCTAAATACCCTCGATATCAACATTTTCACCCTGCGTACTATGCCCTTATTTTAATAGAGTTTTTGATCAAGAACATCCTTAAAATGTACCATCAACTTAAACTACATCATTAAAATATATTTTTGGCAAAAAAACATCCTTCAAGTATTTGAAAGTGAACAAATTTCATCATTTGTTAGATTGTCAAAAAAACTAAGTGATCCTACATAACCATGTGCAGTCCACGTGACAATCAACAAATATTTTCCTACATAAGTTCATTACTTGCTATAAAAAGCCTATGAAAACTAGAATATCATAATTCTTGGACACTATTGCTTGTTGAAACAAAAATGTTAGGAAGGTGTGAGGATATATAATTTGTTTTTATTTCAATTTACAAAGGGAAAGAAGTTGGAGCTTAGTTATCTTCACCTTTTTCAAACTTTTTCAAAGTGAAATTGTAGTTGAATCAATAATTTTTTGAGGTAATTGATATTGAGGTGATCAAAATTTCGATTATGTCTTGCATTCGAGTTTCATTCTCTGTTATTGGAATTCTCCAACAAACACTGCTTTAGCAGATTCAATTTATAATATTTTAAATATTAAATCACATGACAAATAAATAAATAAAAACTGTCAAATTAAAAGATTTTGCGTAATGCTAAACTCAATTGCCAAAAAAAATCACGATAATATTTTTGGCGTATCTCAGATTAATAAATACGAAGGAATGGCTTGATTTTTGTGGAATCTGTTAGTTTTCTGATAAATTCTCTTGTAGGATATTTTTTGCCAAAAAGACATTTTAAGAATGTAGTTTAAATTTAGGGTATATTTTTATGGATGATTTTGGCCAAAAACTTTAACAACCCAAATTTTAACCCCCATTACCATCTTCATTTATAATATGTCAGTTATCTATTGGTCACCCTAGCTATAATTAAATTAAGGGCAAACTACATAAATTTCACTAGTTTAGGTCCTAATTACTCAGATTTTCGATAGTTTTAACTATTCCTTCCTCTACCATATTTCATACTTAGGATACATGAGTTTGAATCCGTGAGATACATGTATCTGTCGAATTTTAAAATTGAAATACGTATTTTATTTGTTTAAATTAATTTTTTGTAACTGATTTCCTTAATATAAGGCGGAAATCAAGGAGTGTATCTATGTTTAATTAATTTCATTTTATTAATATTTAAAATAATAAATTTGTTAATATTATTAATAAAAGACAAAAAGATGTATATCTTGGTCATGCAATTTGATTAATTTCATTTTATTACTCTTAAAATAATAAAACTCATTAATTTGATGTTTCTATTATCAATATATGATGTATCCAACAAACAAAATACTTAGATACACGAGTATTATACAAGTACATTCATATGTATTATAGAAGTATCTAATATTAATTTTGTGTATTTGCTATATGTGTCTATTATTAATTTCATGTATCTATTTATATGATATAATATTAATTTTATGTATCTATTTATATGATTTAATTTTAATTTCATGTATCTTTTATATGAATCAAGTATCAATTTCATACATTTTATTCAAAATCATGTATCTCGGATACATAGTAAGCACACATATAATTATGTGTATCTAAATATGAAATATAATTGAAACACACAAATTTAGGAACAAATCACGACTGTGGAGTATTTTTCTTATCATTAATCCAAAAAAAAATTAAAAAATTCAAAATTCTACCTTTCTTCAAGGATCTGAATTTTTTTACATAGATACATGAACTCTTAACTAGATACATGTACACCTTATGTGTATCCAACATTGTTGCACTTGATGTGCATCTAATGGTGTATATTTTCTCTTAATTAAAGTTTGGCGTAATTCTTTCATCTTGATTGGGTAGTTTCTATATTTAGATTTATTCTCGACTTGAATGTTGGGGGATGAAAAGGCAGTCCATGCAATGAGAAATTCATGAGTGAAAATCAACAAATAAAAGTTGTTTGATTTAGTATACAATTTTTAATGTGTAGTACCTTTAATGAGAATCATCCAATTTTGGGAATATTCAACCATTAAAGTGTTTGAAAAACAACAAAATCAAAAAATATAAAACATAATTTGTAAAAAAAAAAAAAAAATTGAACTTTAGAACATTATGAACTCTAACTCAGATACAAAATTAAAATACGTGAGAATAATGAAATAATAGAAACAAATTTATATGTATAATATTGATTTGAACATGAAAACATGTATTGAGAGGATGAAGAAAGAAAGAGGGAGAAGATGAATTAAGGAAGAAGGAGGGCTGGTGGATGTGATGATATGGAGGAAACGACAGATGTGAAAAAAAAGAAGAGAATTTGACTTGTTAATGGACCATTAATTAAGGAGTTTAGATTTAAGATAATTATTCAATTTCTTATTTAAGAAATTTGTGTATCTGATTAAATATTTTAAAATATATGGTATAAATATTAAAAGTGGTAGTATATGTAATTATTTTAAACTAAAGGTAAATATAATATATATGATAGTGA
Source organism: Solanum piurae (assembly GCA_029582685.1). NCBI lineage: Eukaryota > Viridiplantae > Streptophyta > Magnoliopsida > Solanales > Solanaceae > Solanum > Solanum piurae. Next base: position 19,820 of record JAJOOO010008629.1, read on the forward strand.
TGTATGTGTAGTTATGTAGTTTATCCTTAAATTAAACTAAATAAATCCCCACCCATTATACGGGTCCTCTCCTCCACTGTTTGACTCACTCGTAAAAATATTCATTCCATTTAACTCAAATAAACACTTAGTTCCCCAACTTCACATTTCATCTTCTTCCTCTTCTTACCCTAAGCAACTTCCATTGAAGAAATGATCTTAAAAAGTCATTGACGAAACTTGCCTAGAATTTTTCGAATCTAGGTGTTAAAATTAGTTGAGTGATATGATTTTTAAAACTGCTAGAAAAATTAACTATTTAATTGAAACTTAGAACATGAAGAAAGAAGTTAAGAACTCTATGAAAGCCATTAATGAAGCTTGAGAAGCTTCAAGTTCAAAGATGACCCAAAATTTAGTTGTATTTGCGTTATGGGTTTTCTATTTGGATATCGACTTATGGATTGACATTTTAATTAAGTAGGTTTGATTTAATTTAGAGGGTTACAGTGAATCAAGGTATGCAAAATGGTGGTCAAAATAATTTGGTTTAGTCTTAATGCAGCTGACTAAGATTACATTAATGAAGGGAAAATCTAGGATAGAGTGGTTAGTAAAAAAGGACCTAGGTTCATCTTTAAAGCCAAGTCAACTCTAGAATCATGCCTTGAAATACATTTTGAGGCAAGCTCTAGACAATATGTTGATAAACACTCAACTACGTCCCACATTTCAGGGCATAGGCGATTGTATACAAAATAATTACTCAACTTATCAGGTTGGGGTCGAACCACAAGGATTAATATACTAAACTCTTCTTCTATTGATTTCACTATTCAAACAAATTAGCAAAATGAGTTCTCAACAAATAAGATCTAACCAAGTTTGAAAAAAGTGTAAGGGTGTGTGCATATCGATTGGGGTTTTAATTGATACATGGATAGCATTTGATCTAGGCTACAATTTTATATTTTCTAATCAAGTGTATATCCCTTGGATTCTTCCTGACTCTAAGACCCTTTTAAATAGAAAAACCAAACGTTTCTTGAGTAGATAGATTATTCCTAGCTCATATCACTAAAAATGAAACCACTCGGATTATCCCATTCTTGTCTCAAATCATAGAGTAATTTCATCAAGTCTTCACTATTGAGTCTTACCCAATTCTATTGAGCTTTCCCAAGTCAAAATTGTGTTAGAGAGATCAACCAATGTTTGCAACCACTGATTTTAGATTAAAACTTCTAGATAATAGTAGATCCATGCAATACAATCAATATTAGAGCCGATTATTCAATATCCATTCAGAGTTTTACTACCCTCATCTAGATAAGGGGTACACCCTAGATGTAACATGGCGTATAGGACCCTGAGAGGTCCCATACAAGCTACTTAGCATTCATAACGTCGAAAATAGAACACAAGAAGTAAAGACAACATTTCAAGTCCAAAATTTTATAAAGAAAAGCGGAAGTCTAAAACACTTTGTCTCAATAGCCATCTTATACAATAGAATGAGATTGGGCCTAGCCCATACATCCTGTTCAAAACTGAAAATAAGAAGGAAACTAGGAACAATGAAAATTTATCCTCGAAGCATGAGGACTCACCAAGCTCGAAAATTAACCAAGTCAACCTCTAGCCACAAAACTGAGAACCCTGAATATCGGACCCTACATTTGGGGAAATGTAGGTAAGAGTATGCATTAGTACAAAACAATGTACCAAGTATGATAGCCATGCATAAAAGATTTAAATCATGCTAAAATGGGACATTTCATGACATGCAATTGACCAAGCTAAAACATGATATAAGAAGTTTAGAAAACATAAGTCATAAAACATGGTCAATGCAAGCTAACATCTTTAAAACCTTTGAATACATATGAGATACTTCTTGAAGTAACCTTAGTTCATTATTAATGTGGGAAGTAGTTATTTTCTTTAACTTGTTCTTATTATCCATAGAAGGGCGCGTCATATTGCCAATCCAAGCTATCCATGGAAAGGTATCATTCAATAACCAATTCAAGCTAAGTCATAAGACATCCATGGAAAGATACAATTATGTATCCAATCCAAGCTATCCATGGAAAGGTACAATAAAGTATCCAATTCAAGCTATCCATGGAAAGGTACAATTTTGTATCTAATCCAAGCTATCCATGGAAAGGTACAATGAAGTATCCAATCCAAGCTATCCATAAAAAGGTACAATTAAGTATCCAATCCAAGCTATACATGCAAAGGTACAATTAAGTATCCAATCCAAGCTATGTTTCATTAGCATATGTATTTATATTCGATTCAATTAGGTGAGAAGACCTTTCACAATCATACATCCATGTGTTCATGAAAAACTCCTTTCAACAACACAACAACAACATCATCATTGATACTTTACTCTCAAGCTAAAACATTGACATAGATTTCATAAAAATATGCATAATCTCATAATTCACCTTTCAAGGTTCAAAACTTACTTTCAATCACCACATCTAGAGAACAAGGATTAGATATGGATTTCATCATAAATTCATGCTATTCCATCACATCTTGATTTTATAAAACTCCTCTTTCATAAGCAAAGACCCACATAATATCATCATAATTGGAAAAATATGGGATTTACATGGGTTCATGAGGAAATCATCATAAAATCATAGTATTTCATCAATTCATGCATAAGAGATCATAATTCAATCATTTAAATCAATAATGAAGAGAACCCATGGCAATTGAAGAAAACCCTAACTTAATTGGAAATTTCTAACTTTGAAAATAGGAGAATTTGGCAACTCCATGAATGGAAGGAATCCAAGGACGAAAACTATCATACCTTGATGTCAAAAGCTTGGAGCCAATGGAGGATTTGGAGGCTTGATCTTGAAATCCTAGCTTTCTTCTTCAACTTCTAGAGAGAGATACATTTGAGAGAAAAAACTTATTCTTCTTTTGAGAATTTGAGAGAATGATTTGGGTTTGGGTGATTTGGGGTTTAAAATCATTATATAGGCTTTGTTTAGAAGGAAAAACGACGTAGTATTAAGTTAAAACAATTGGGAAAAGACCCAATAACCCCCAACTTAAAAACTATCAAATTCCATCTACTACGGGACTGACTGTAACGACCCGAACCTTTGTTACGTATGAAGGGAAAAACATCGTGAGTAACTAGACCCCACTATCCCGCCAGAGCGGGATAATGCCGCTACGGCGCTGGTGCCCCACCGGGATGGGAGCGCCAGAGTGGGATGGTCGGAGGGCAGAACTTAATGATGCAAAGTCTTACTTCCTCATTTATCCATAAGTGCCAAAAAGAGGCGAGGGTCATCCCAGAAACCCTCAAAAGGTTGCTCTAGGCTTGGGAAGGAAAGAGAAATAGATTTCTAGTGCAAGGTTGATGACAACTCACTGATTGCCGGCCAAAATCCACTATTTCGTTGTTCGGAAGCCAGGATTGGAGCTACAATCCCTCTTCAGCTGCTTGGCGCTCAGGTAGGCTAGGTTTACTTACTTGAGTAGTCGTAAATTGGTGCTCAGTGCGTAATACACTGCTAATTGACAGTAGAATTCATGATTAGGCCTTCGGGCACAGAAAAAGGGATGGTTGTACATGTACTCCTAGTTTTTGAATATGATGTGTACCGTAGGGGGGAAGCCTCATCCTGTGAATTAGGGGTAGGTGATAGTTCGACTTCCCGTTTGTATTAAATATGTTTGTTAATTTCTCCATTGTATGCATGCATGTATGTGAATAGAAAAACATGAATCGAACCTAATGAAATGACTAAGTATGGACAATTACATGTCATGAACCTGTAACTTGACTGTGTGACTGTGAACTATTCATTGTGGTTGTGATTATGGTTGTGATTGTGCTGACTAGACCGAGTGTCATGTTCCTACACATATATTGGATTGGGTGTCACGTTCTAACACATATATTAGACCGGGTGTCATGTTCTGACACATATATATTAGATCGGGTGTCACATTTTGACACACTAACAGTTTGGATGTGGGTTCCATCAGAGGACCATTTGTGACTACTACATTCATATCTACTTGTCATTGATTTTGGGGAATTGTATATTGCTCCTAAAATGATGATTGATTATTCATCTCGGTATCTGAGCTTTTACTGTGTTGTGGTTACCTGCTTATATCTTGTTTACTGGAATTAACTGTGAATGATCATGCCCAATTTATATGTTGTCTGGTAAGTGGAGACCAAGGGTCCAGGTGTTACTATTGGCTATTTTTAGAGAGGTTGTGTGTGTTCTTAAACAATGAGAAGTGGGGTAGTGTTCATGATGCAAAAATCCCACAGGTCCTCCCATGGGAAGGGGATTCGTATTCAAAATGGTTAGCGAGCCTTGATAGAGTATACTATGTTGTCAAGGGCTGAATTGTGATGCAGAAGAAGCGAGGGCATGTCGTGAGTGGTCGACCGGGTTGGTAGTGTTTGTATTCGGGAACTCCTCTATGAGATAGAATGGTTAAGCTTTGATTAAGAACAGAATGAGCAGGGTGATAGAGTGGGGGTTAGAGTCAAGTGTACTAGTACGTTTAAGGCATATATGAATGGTAAAGGCAGAAGGATAAATGTTGAAAGGTGTACTTCCTTATTGCATGTTTCATGCTGGTTGACTTCTTTATATAATGCGGTGGGCATCGATTTGACCGATGATGCCTACCAGTACGTGTTGTTTGTACTAATACTAATCTTGCTATGCCATTTGGCATAGTCTGGTTGCAGTGTCAGTGATGTTTCATAGGTGAAGACGAAGACAATCTCCAATAACTTCTACTCTTCATTTCCTGTGGTGGAAGCTATGTCATTAGTTACTGTATTTTATACCCTATAATCTTAGAACTTCTTGTACCTGTTTAGACTAGATCCCTGGAGGCGTTATTTATTTTACAAATTTAATTAGGATTGCTTAAACTCTTTATTATGTAGAAAATCTCTCCAGCTTTCTTAATCTTCCATATTTTTTAATCGTTTGGGGATCAAGGGTCCTCCTACTTAGGTGTTAGAGTAGGTCCTCGCACGGCCCGGTGGGTTCGGTAGTGACAAATTGGTATCAGAGCCGAGATTGTCGATCTCCTAGTACAAGAGCAAATATGGAATAGACTCTTATGGATTGGTGTGTTGAAATCCACATCTAATATTCAGGAAGCTATGAAGCATTCTAGGAAGTCGTTTCATTTCTTATCTCCTTCCGTGCGGGTTGTCGCTTGTGGTATGGGTTGAGTCCAATTGGTATCTCAACAAAGTGAACTGAATCCATAGTCGCGACTGAAGGGAAACAAGCAAAGTAAATTGGAATCGAGAAGGTTCCAATTGGTATCTGGCCTTAGAAGCTTTATAAATGCAAGGAGGATCAGCTAATGGTCACCCATGAAGCGAATTAAGATAATAATTTTGACTTGCATGTGTGATGTAGCTTGAAATTTTGATTATGTGCAAGGTATTATCTGAATAATTGTTGGTGTGTGAAGTGTACTTGCTTGAATGCTATGATGTGATTATGTGCACAATGTTGCTTGTCTAGATTTCGCTGTGTGCAGTGTACTTGCCTAAATGTTTGAAATTATTTGAGTTATGATTGCTTGGGTTTTCATGAACTTGTTGTCAGAGAGAGAGTCATCACTTGGTTATGTGCAAAGGTGTAGAGATAAACTATGATGTGATTCGTAAACGAATTCTTGACGTGTGACATGATATACTTATGAAAGGGAATGCAACTGTTAGTTGTGCATGGACTTAGCATTGATAAAGAGGGTAAGGGAAAAGAACGAGTTGTGACTGTAGGGAAACTCCGGTTTCAGGGCAGTCGAGATTGGTCGGGAACCATGTAAGAAAAGGGCTATTATTGCATAATAGTGGAATTTGTTGTTATGAAAGGTTCCCTTGACATGTTTTGCAATCGATTATAAACCGTGTGATTAATAGGCATATTCTTAGGATGTGCATGCTTGTTGTGTTAAATTAGTGGGAAAAGGTTCTGGTGTGTATACCGTTGGGTTGACCTCGGGGTGGACAACCCCTATCTTAGCTAAGAGGGTTATCCTAAATGCTTAATTATGGCCCTGGGAATCAATGAAAAACTCTAGAAACAGGGAGAACCCCCAGGAAGTGTTATCTTGGAAACTAACCCCGTTAGGGCCACTAGGGCTGGATCATCCCACCGAGGAAGGATCGCTAGAGCGGGAAGTCTCTCACCAGAGCGGGACAGGGCAAAACAAAATCTCAGCCCTATCTCCCCTATTTTTCCCTTGGTTCGCCTATGGACTCTAAATCGTGCATGAGCTAATTTCCACAATCCAATCAGTACTCCGCAATAGAACAGTGAGTTATAATCACCTAGAATTTAATTACGGCTATGAAAGTAGCAAAACGAGCAACTATGTGCTTACAAAAACTTAAGGAAAAGCAAAAAGAGAAGTAAAAATATTGTTTGTTACATGCCCAAGCGGGGAAAACCCAAATCAAGGTCCGTGGGGAAGGGGAGTGTTATCATCTAAATATAGGTCCTCCGAGGCTACCTCGCTAGTCCACGCCTCGCTCAACCATGAGAGCTCCTAAAATTCCTCCGGCTCGAGCCTGGGAAACTCTCGCTGGGGGCGACGCAAAATAAAATGACCTTAATGGCCTTCCACATCCGGCCCATCAGACGGACCCTCTCTAGATTCTTCTTCTTCTCCCATCGCAGCTGGCGGTGGAGCATCTCAACCTCGAGGGAAGTGGAGGGTGGAACTGGAGTCGAGTGCTAGCATAGGAGCCTCTCAATCTCCTCTGGACGGCCGCCAGGTCCTCCTCCACACGAGTGCCTGATAGTGGGGGCTGAGACTAGGTAGGAGGGGCGTTGTCGGCCTCATCATCATCCTCTCCCTCATCATCTGCCTCAGCTTCTACTCTACTGCTTGTGGCCCCGTCCGCCTTTCTTTTCTTTTTCCCGGGGTGGAGGGTTGTCTGATCAAAAGAGGATAAAAAGGGGGACCTATAGGAAGTACCTCATCAGTGTCCAAGAATGGCACCCCCGCCCGCCTGCCCATCGTCGTCACTAGTCAGGTAGGAAGAATGTCTTCTTGTTTCCTCTGTAGAACATCTTCCACTCGGACACGATCTGTGCCCCCACATTAAGCCAATCCCCTGCACAGCGCAAGCCACCACTAGAGCCCAAGGGAAGGTCACATATGTGTGGTTGCCCGACGGGCGGATCTTCCTAGATACCAGGTGCAGCGATCAATAGGCATCCGATGACCAGTGAGTACTGGTGATGCCCTCTATAGTAGCTCAGTAAACTCTGTCCTGCCGCGCAGCCTCGACCAGTGTGTCCCGCACCCAACCCAAATCCATCTCCCTAAGTCTGGTCTAGTACTCTGAGTTGGAGACCTCCGACACCTCGAGCACCGCATTGATGAACTGAGTGCTTAGAGGGATGTCGACTCCTCAAATGCATATGGTAGGGTGAGGATCATCCCAGCGGACAGTACGGAGTAAGGAATAGAACTCCCTCACCCAGCCTGAATGCGCGGCGGATGAAGTCTCTATCACCGGACCCCAACCAAACTCCATCAGCCGGGCATGGAAGGCGGGTGCTTTCTCCGCTAAGCCCACCATGTGGAAACCCCTTTCGCACAAACATTTGGTGGTCCGGTAATTGAAGAGTCCACGATTTTGACTCATTTAGGACTTTATTTGGATAGATTTAGTGTCCTCAAATATTTATTTTGTGCCAATAACTGATGTAAAATCCTTATTTTCCAGGTATTTGGATTTAGGAACAAAGCATGGACACTAAGGAGCAAAAAGGAATAGGCAGCTGAAAGAACGAAGAAAAGAAGGCCTGATGATCGCCTAATCCATTGGGTGAGTCGCCGAGTGGCCATTATCTCGCCTAAAGTTCCAGTGTGCAAAGCCCTGAAGGAGAAAATAAAGTCAGCAAGAGAAAAGAGCAGTAGGCGTGTCGCCGAACGGTTCCGCGATGCAGTGTTAGATCGCCTAAAGTTACAGAACTTGAGGATGCTGAAGGCTAAAGCAAAAGGCGATGGAACTGACCAAAGGGCGGATCATCGAGTTGATCGGCGATCCCGACTTACTATGCTGATTGGTCCTTCGCAGCATATTTTTGCCGACTATAAATACAACTTCAAACCTTATATTTAGTATCTATATTTGACATAATGAGTTTTTGAGAATAATAGATCAGTTTTCATAATATAGAACTCTGAGTTTGGAGACAATACTTTCCTTAGCTTTGAAGAATTGAAGTTTTCCATTTTTGAGAAATTGGAAGTGGGTCTTTGAGATTCTTCAATCTAGACCTCTGTAAAGATGAAATTAATCTTACCCAGTTGATGGAAACACAACTTGGTAACGATTTCTATCTTTTTATGATGTCTAGCTAAAACTTCAATTTTTGGGGTGTGATTATGTGATTATGGGTTGATTTAGCTTATGGGTATTGTTAATTGATAGTTTAAATGTTGTTTAAAAGTGATTTCAATCAGCAATTATGGTTTTATTTAAAGGGTTGTAGTTGCAAATGCAATTCTACCTTCGTGTTTTTGGCTTGCTCGAGAGAGAG
>JAJOOO010008630.1:0-23362 GCA_029582685.1 Solanum piurae
GCCAGGAAGGAGACCTAGAATGCAGCTAAGATATCTTATTAAACAATTTATTTTATATCATACCTGCAATAGAGCATACACTTCAGGAATACTTTCAATAAGCCCCTCAGGCAACAGGATAACACCATGATTTTTATCTGAATGCAAAACCTTAGTCAGCTGACCGGAAAACTCAAAAATGACTAAAGGAAAATGATAACCTAGTTGCTTCAATACCATGTTCAGCCCTAGCCTGAACCGCATCACAAATTTGCTGTGTGATGTCAAAAATAGTAAGCTTTGATGCAGCTACCTCCTCTCCAAGAATCACCTGCAAGATCGCTCAACATTTATTAAGCAAGAACACTCGCAATATATAAGAAGCACCATGTCCAAGGTGCAGCACCAGCTTATCATCTCAGAGATAAAACTAACCATATTAGGATGTGACTGCAGAGTGCACTCTAATGCAACATGTGATGCCTTTCGCCCCATGAGTCTAATGAAATAGTAATACTGAAATGGAAATATCCCCACAGTACGTTAATAGAAAGACAAAAACAAAGGTGTAACAAGAAACATGTGCTGTAAATCATAATCAACTGGTGAGGACAATCCCCCATCAGGATTTCGTACAACCAGATTAGTATTCTATGTTGTATTTTCAGCATTTCAGCACCCTACTACATCAGAAGCAACAACGAAAAACATTTCAGGATATGAATAGAGTTGGTACCTTCTCAGCTGAGAGTGCATCAGTGCATACATTGCTAATTAGTTGGGAGTTAACCTGAGGTGGAACCACATATAATTAGCTTTTCCCTGATCTAAATCACAATTGGATAGAATTCCAGAAACCAAGAAGTCAAAAGACACATCAGCTAGTCCAAGGCTAGTATAACTCAATTAACATCCACAACATCACAAAGAGAAGAAGAAGAGCTACTCCCCATCTAAAAGTCCATTGAAGTGCAATGTAACACTGCAAAACCTACATCTACCCAAGGGAATATTCCATCAAACGAGGAATGATGCCACCAATTCCACTACAAAGAACAACAAGAAGAAAGAAGAAGAAGATTGAAGCAGTAGGTCCAATCAAACCCTCAGCCCAAACCAAGGAGTGGGAAGCATGAAAAAGAAGAATCTCCACGGCAATGCATTTCACGGAAAAAAGAAAGTTAGTTACGAGCTAATTCTATGTGGTGATTGTATTAATACCTTGCAGATTGTGTCAAAACCAACGTTCGCTTCAACAAACTGATTCTTGAGATCCCCATTTAATGTAACAGGAACACCAACCACCTAAAGAAGATAAAGACATTAATTTGGTGTGATACTAATGCAATAAGACAATATGGCGGATATAAGATGCAAAGTTTGGATTAGAAGCAGGAAAAATCAGAAAAAATAGAATAGAATATTCATTGCGTTACATGTCACAAGGGGAATAACGCATACTTTTGTAAGGCATTTTGTTTCTGCAAATTTTTCTGCCAGATGAGCAGCATCGGTGTTTGATGTCACTCCTTCAAGCCAATGCATACTGTTAGACTTTAGATGAAGTGGAATAGTGTACTTTTAGATTCATCATATACCATTAATAACTGTAGCAGTATCAATACCTCCAATGATGACAAGGCCATCCAATTTCAAAGCTTTGCATGCAGCCATAGCAGCATTTACTTGCTCAGTCGTTCTAATCTGATCTTTTGTCCGTCCCAGCATGTCATATCCACCTTAATAAGGAAAAAGGCAACAAAAATAAGCCAAAAAAGGCCAAATGAAAATATAAAGAGCAAACTTCATCCAGATGTGAATTACCTTGATTCTTATAGGTAGCAAGAACATCATCGGTGATCTCTAGTGTTTTTTGTGCAAATAAACCTTCAGAGCCACCTGTTGGGATTTGGAAAAGAGACCTTCAACACATTAGCCTTCTCTAAGGAGAATCAAGTTTCTAAAAAACTGAAAACATTAGAGCATGACAGGAAAAATATTGTTCGACGTTAGGGCATGACCCTCAAAATATTGAACATGACACATGCAAAGAGACACTCATGGTAATGGTGGTAAAGTAGATATGCAAATAGACACGTGTGTCAACTGTCAACTATTACTGTAGTGTCCCAATAATTGTCATAAAAAAGTTCTCAAATGGAAAATGTGTAACGTAAAGGAAATGCTTACCTAAAAACCCAAGCAAGATATTTTTGGGGTTGTGAACCTTAAGAGCATCATGAAGACCCCATATCACATTGTGTCCTCCAGGAGATTGTCTACCACAAAATAGCACCCCAACCCTAAGAAAAGAAGAGGATAATCAGTGAGCACAGTTTTCAGTCCTATCAAAGAGATTAGAGATACCACTCATTTTACTGTAACGTATATGTGAATTAGCTTCTAATGCATAAACCAATATTTTCTATTAGTTCCCTTGGGTTTAGATTTTGAGGATATAAATAGAAAAGGATTTCAATCACAGACAAAACAAAAGGAATGTTATCAAGAAAACAGAGGTAGATCCATAAACCTAAATAAAATCAACATAGAATATGTTAGAAAACATCTCCTGATCAGTGATCACAATGCTGATCTAGTTTGTGAGTAAACTGCACAATTATAGAGCAATTGTCTGACGCAATACCTAATTGCAGGATGTTCAGTAATTATCTGAGCATCAGGGACCTTGGCAGTTGCCCTAAGAAAATGGGCTAATGGTTGACCATAAGTGTGTGGGAAGAAGCGTTTAATTGTGTGTTCACCAGAGGGATCTGCTGCAGTGGTTGCATCACGGAGTTCAACCCGGACAGTAGTACCCTGTATAAGTCAGAACAATTCAGGATACAGTCAAGATTGAATATGTTAAAACAATAACATTGAAGAACAAATTGCTTAAGGGTCTTAAATATCATAGATAAAATTCCTAAATGTAAATAATCAAACAAAATGGTGATGCATTTAACTACAAAAGTTGGACAGCCATGAATGTATGTCTGGGGACAGTCAGACAGACATCTGAGCAACTTGTAAGTTTTATTTTGTCAAAGTTTAGCAGCATTTTTTCCTGATAATTTATTCCAAAAAGGGCAACAGAGACAGTTTATATGTGTTGTTTACTTCAGTTGAAGTAAAGAGGTGACTTTATTTCAGATGAAAATGTAAAGACATGATATTTCAGCCGGCTGCAAGGATATATATATATATGGTGGAGCAGGAGCAGGAGCAAGAACTCTTTTTTCAGAATAAAATGGAAAAAGATATTTATATTACTCCACTTGTTACATGTAGAAAGTCCTGTGACGCCAACTTTCTCAAATAGTCTTTTACTCTCTCAAATAATCGATCAAATTACTAGTAACTTGAACAAACAAATGGTGTAATAAGAGAGATGAATTAGATTGATGGGAGAATACATGTGATATGAAGAAAATAGTGGTATGACGATAGAGAACAGTATGATGTAGCAGATTAGATCTAGCAAACAGTTTGGCATAAATAACCTAGTAGTAGTTAGGAGTGGAAAAATAGAAGAGTTGTACCTGAAGACAAGGAGGAAGTTCAGGGTGGTAGTGAGATCGAAGCTTCTGCAAATCAGAGAGTTCTCGAGGTATGCCGTAATCTGCATCCATTGCTGCAACGCAGTACACACTCACTTTTGTGTTTTCAATATGAGTAATATAATGTACTACTCTCTTTGTCAGTTTCTAACTCTGAAAAGACCGTCCCTCCCTCCGTATATATATAATATATAAATAATATAAATAGCGGGGGCGATACAACCAACAAACACAGCAACCAGTTTTCTAACTCTCTGTATCAATGCCTTTCCATTTCCCACTATATCACCATACAGCCACTGCGCAATGACCAAAATACCCCCTTCCTCTTTATGCTGTTATTAAGCAAATATATGTATGTTGCGGAAAGAAAAAGAGATAAACCAAAGCATAATTTGTTTTAACATAAGGAATATGCATAAATCTATTACTCTCAATATTCTACTTTTTATCCTTCAATATTTTGTGTTGTGTTGAAAAGTATTAACAAATGTTACCACGTCAAACTTGATTTTTCCTTTACTTCTGTCGGTTGTGTTTACACTTGCAAACAATTTCTGTTGCAAAAAGAAGTTCTAGTTTCTTGCACCCTAGTGAAAGAGCCAAGAGGTTTGAGTATTGAAAGTCCAGATAGGAATCCGCAGAGGAATATGCCCTTGAGGATAGCTACGTAAATTCAGAGTCCCGCAAATATTCACCTAGAATACCCTCACCTAACTTCTCGATGGGGAGTGGGGACAATGACAAAACTTTTTCTTATTTGACAACAAAATTTGATCTTTCTTTATGGCATCAGGAGCCAGTTTCTATTTTAATTTTCCAACAGCGCCCCCAGTTTAATAGCTTAAACATTGCAAAATGCACATTTCCTTCTTTCTCCAATGCTGCCCACGCACAAGAGGGCGTGCAGACATTTGCGGAATATGCTCCCCCAAGTACATACGCTTTCTTAGTTTTTATCTCGTCAAACCTCCTTTTTGCATTGCTCAATCCCCCCCCTTCAAAGAAGGGAAAATAATAGAAACAGACCACTGTCTGCAACCTTATAGAGCTGGTGGTTTGATCCATCATCAAAGTTTGAACATAATTTAAAGATGCTGAATGTTACTCCAAATTAATAGAGATCCCATCATCCATCTTCACATGATTTCATAGTACTGGAAATTCGGCAAAGGAGGATGAAATGGTGGCCTGGTAGTCCCGCTCCTAACTACCACTATGGGGCAAAAAGGATATTGAGAAAAGCAAAAGCAAAAATAAAGACAACCAAATTTCGGCTGGAACTGTTAAAAAGTTGCATAGATAATATATAGCTCATAAGTCATTAACTAATAACAGTGAACTACATCCTTCAGATGTCAAAGCAAGACACATACAGAGAATCTCTGATACAAAACTAAAGAACTCAAAAGGAACCATGATCCACCTAAGGAAATGGATTTGATCACAACGAGTCACAGCACAACTCCCAAGGAATGGGGGTTGAACTTCATCCTCGATCTTGAAGCTTTGCATCTTTTGCCCATCATGAAGGACAGGAACAACAAAATCCAACTAGTCTTTTTTCCTTCCTTTATTGGAAGGAGAAGTCCGTGGTTTCTGCTTCCCTGATTTTCTTCTGGAACTGACCAGGTTTGACTGGGTAGAATGAGCAGGCATGTGATGCCCAGGAACCAAAGCAGGGAACCCAACAGCAGGGATTCTGCAAATTCATATTGCATCTATTAATATAGGCATTTGAGAGAACATAATGCATCTTTCTATTCAACATAACCATGGCAAACTGGAAAAATGTCAGACATTCCCATCTATTTCTTGCTTCAAACGTCAACTAAAGCAAAGTCCAGAAAATTTTAGCAGCAAAAAGTGGTATAAAGAACGTATTTTAGCCAAATGACAAGAATGTTTCTTATGCACTTACCCAACAAGAGCACGGCAGACTCCTGCTTGGTCATAGAAACACCATTAGCACTGTTATTCTGCAAAGAGAAGCGTAAAGCTTGATTTTCAGCAAGACAACACTGGAGAACAAACCCCAGCCTTTTGCATTCTGATTCAAAGTATCTACTCTTCAACTCAAGATCCCTAACGTACAACTTCTTCCTCTCTCGTGACCTCACAGCTGCATCTCTGTTCCTCAATTGCCTGGAGACCAAAAATTAAGTTTGTGACTAAGATTTTCTTTAAGCTGCTATTTACATACAGATTAGATAAATACAATCCTCTCACCATTTTGAAATAGAAGAGGAACTACTCTAGATAAATGCACACGATGTTATGCAATTTTAAGCATGATAAATGCGCACATTCCATAATATATACATCACACATTGAATAAGTGCAATCTTTTAAGAACATGGTTGCTTCTTCTAAGAAGAAGTCTAGAAGTAGTTTGCTATTCAGGAAAGTTCCCCACTTGGGGGTGTGTCTCATGATCGCAAACTAATGGAAAAGTTGCACCATCATGTGCTTTGATAAAATCTGTATGTCTTCGGAAAAAAGAATCATATTTTTGTTTCATAATCAATAGAGAATGAACATTATGTTCTAACACAGCACAAATCAAATCATGAAATGAATGGCTAATACAGTCAATGTGTGATGTCAAATTAAGGCAATCTTATAGAGAGGAACTCCTTGGAAATACTGATTCACGATTTGGCTGAGAAGGCACAATGTGGATTTGGTTTTTGCATACACAGAAACTGCAAAGATTTTTCTGGTTATCAATAATTTAGATCAAGCAGTATCAGACGTATTTTTTAATTTAATAAGCATGAGTTACACTAAATAAGATATCAAAACTGGGATTTGTTTCTGCTAGTACGTCAACCATTTTCAAAGAAGAGATACAGCACGAGAAGCGCAGAAGAGTTATGAGCAAAGAGAAGTAGTATTATTTATCTGAATAAGCAGAATAATTGAATAAACTAAAAAGAAAAAAGGGCAAAGATACCTCTTGCGCTTCTTATCGACGGGGTCATGGTTGTTTAGTTCGTCGTCACCGTCAGAAGGCGACTTGTGTTTGTCCTGATCGGCGTCGGATCCACTAGAAACCTTGGAATCGGTGAATCCAATGGCGTGTTCAGCAGGAGAGTGAGAATGATCGGAGTGAAGAGGGGAATCGACGAGGACGTCGGAGAGAAAGTCGGCAGCAAATTGAGGATCAGCGTCTTCAAAGGAGACAAGACCAACATCGTCATCGTTCATAAGAAGCTGCTCGATCTGCTGGAATGTCTGTGGAGAGGAATCATGAAGAGTGAATTGATCATCGTGGGGATTGTCTAGAACGTTGTGGAAGATGTGATCTACATCGTCCCAGTTGATGATATCATCGATGTTATCGACCATCGCCAGTTCTAGCACCTCGACGGAGATTGTGGGGTGAAGAAATTAGGGCCCGACTTACTATTTGGGACCCGACCTCTGGATGTCCCCAATTTTAATAATCACGTTAGGTGTCTTAGAGGTTAAGGCTCCAAACACTTTCAACGAAACTGCAAGTTTTAATTACTTCGTCATCCACCCAATAAGAATTCGACTTCGCTACAACTCACCTCACTAATTACTACTACTTATTTACATCCCTTTTCCCATTAAAAGAAAATTACACCTCCCTCCTTTTCTATATATAATATATTTAAAAATATGCCACATTTTCGTTCACACGACCTTCAAAAAAAATGACAAAGGAATATCTTAAATAGTACTCTATTAACAACTGACGGGAATCCTCATTGATTTTCTTTCCAGAAAAAATAAATAAATTATTAAACTAATAAGTACTATTTAAGATTCTTAAATTATATACTTCTTCCGTGGTTCAATTAATATTTGCCTTGATATAAAAAAAATTGGAATTTGTGATTAAATGACAAGGTTTTAAAGGCAGGCTTTTGAAGTCCATAACTCAAGTAGTAAATTACTCTTTCAATAAAAGGAAATAATTCACGTACACACCCTTTTAAATTGTTGGATGGGGATTTTTAACAACACAATTAATCATCTTATATCAACATAAAACAAAATAAAAAATAAGAAAAAGAAAACCAAAGTGAAGCAGAACTCTTTAACCAAGAGCTAATTATGATAAAGCACAATTTTAAGCTACATCCATAACTGTTGCAATCATATAAAATCATTCCATCTAAATACTCTAACAAAATACTGGAGGATTTGGCTCAAGCCTGCCAAAACCAAACATACAATGTCTCCTTTTTCCACTCTACTCCACTCGATATATTTAGAACAACTGTAACGTGCTTGCACTGGGCAAAGAAGAATTGTCTCCATACACTTTTAAGGTACAAGTTGAGTAACTCTGAGATGAGAAATCCCAGCACACAATGATGACTTTCTTCTGTGAGATCATCTTGGTAATGAGCTTGGTGGAAAATAACGCAGTGGATTCTCCCTCAGTAACTCACTCTCCCTGCAAACAAGTGCATTGTCAAAAAGGTGCATTCTTTTTATTGAAGTGAAGAAATAAAATGAAACCAACTTGATACTTACTTTTTTATGTCTTTGTCATCTCCTCGTCTAAGCTGCAGACTAGAAGCCTTTACACCAGCAGCAGAGTCCTTCTCCTGTGCTCTGCCAAAGATGAAGGGGCAACAAAGAAAGTCAATCCAGGATCCCTGCTATTGTGCTGACAATCTTAGAAACTAACACTATTACAATAGCTGAAAATCTCCTCCTTGTTATATATGCTTGATGTATGTACACACACTGTTAACCATGTGTTGTTCACACTGAAAATACCATTGTATCTATGTACTCACTTGGCACATTCCTCATCCACAAAGATCTCTAGGCACGGAGTGGTGGTAGTAGCTCCTCGATTTCTAAGCCCGTGTCTTTGAGGAATCTGTAAGAAATATTTTTGTTAATGAGTTTTCTTCTTCCCATCTGTATGGACAAAAAATCAAATATTCTATTTAGAACTCTCTGGACTCAAACGGACCTTATTAGATGTCCACTTTGAAGGGATTGCCTGATTCTCTTTGTTCCTATCTGCTCGGGCACCAAGACAGTGCCATGATGTGTTCTCTAGCTTTGGTATTTCTGATTGAAGAGTTGATGACATTCCGGCATTTGCATCTTTGTAAATGGAAAATAGACTCCCCTGAGCTCTGCAAAATGGATAAGAATGAGCCAGTGTTTCTACTAGAACTGGGCATGCACAAGGTAAATATTTCCTGCAACCTTGTTATCAGCATCCTTACACTCCTTTTCTTTTAAGTTATGGATTAGGAAGCAATAACACCCAAAAGTTCACTTCGACATTGCAAAGGATTTAAGGTATTTAAAAAGCAAGAACTCATCAGAATCTGATCTCTTGCCTGACATAGCAGCTTAACCATGTGATGATAAGAATAAGTAATAACGACATAGATTAGGTTAACGCACAGTGTTACTATAAAAAAATGCAGGGACACAGAACGTAACTTGGGAGAAAACAATAGTGACTCACACTTACCTATCTGGTTTCATTTTCTTCCGGGACAATTCAGAAGTTCCTGTTGTTTGGTTTCCTGCAAAGGCAAAAACAATGTTAGCCAAAGCCAGCAGACACCCTGAAGCTTCGATATAGAAATGCACTTACGAGCTTCCCCCCTAGCTAACAGTGTGCCAAAGCTTCTCATTGGAAGCTGGTGTTCAGTTAGCTCCTCCTGAAATACAAGAAAGTCGCCGCAAATTCAAATCAAAGCAAATGACAATGGACTTTAGAAGAGGATCAGTCTGAAATAATTGATACCTCTGCTGCTTTGGGGCGACCCATTGAACGACTGAGAAACTTCTTGTAGGATACTTTCAATTTCTCTTCGGGTTCTGCATTCCTGATTCATAGGAGACAAGGAAATTTAAATCATAAACCAGCTGAGAGTGTCAGTAAATAGGCTTATAAATGGATGAGAACAAGCAGGAGGAAGGGTTACTTGGTGTAACCAGTGTTTTGTACTTATATTAACTGTATCTTTAATGGAAAAGACTCGGTAGTGGCTAAGGAAAGCTTGAAAAAAGAGCGTACACAATCTGTTGAGGCAGCTAATGCCTAAGGGGTCGTTTAGTTGTTGGTAAGGAAGTGAGTTATTCACATATTAAAATCTGCATAACTAGTACCATTTTTGGCAGCATTTTAGTTGCTATGTATAAAACTCAGCACATCAAGTATGGTGCTTTGCTTACCGGTTTACAATCTCGCATAACTAAAACATGTATAAGTTAGGAGTCAATCTATGTATTATTTTATGCAAGGTTGAAGATGGTATAACTAATACATGAATTAGTAATACTTAAATAATTGAACCCTACATAACTGAACTCTGCATAACTAATACCTGCATAACTCTATCCAACAACCAAACTACCCTAAAGGTATTAGGGGTCAGGTAATTTTTAAAACCAATTGAGCATCCACAATAATATCATGCCAAATATTCTTCACCTTGATGTAGCATTATTCTGCCAGCAAGTTCGGTCAGTATCATAGCATTCACATCCCATCGGAAGTTAAAACAAGTAGAGAAAAGGTCCCTCAAGAATGAAGCAAATGCAAACAAGAAATAAAGATTTCAATATATTCTTATATCATCAGTTAATAGCTAGAGCATTTTATTAGAAACACATAGAGACTTGCTGTTTTGAAGGCATGAAATGCACTTAGTAGAAAATCATGCTATACAAGTTACAAACTAACATGATTAGGTTGTGTAATTAAGCAAAGTTCAACAAACAGTGTCTGCAGCAATTTTCCATTCTGCCATACCTAAAATATCTATATTAGCTTAATAAATGATTAATTCCAGAGCACAACATTCTCAATGATAACATCTCAAACACTTCCAGGTTGTTGAAAATGTTGATTTTTTTGTCTTGCATATACAAATGCTTAACATAATCGTTTGGCATGATACTATCTGATTCAATTGCACTGTGACATCCTAACAATATTTTGATACCTAGATTTATATTTCATATATAGGAACCAATCATTTCATAATTCAAAAAGATATAAGGAGTTCTTCATAATCATATTACTCAACTTATACAAAATTTCCTTATTAAGGATGTCAAATATGTTCATTAGATGGCAATTAATAATTATAAGTTCTCTAGAAACATACCACTGTCATACGATCACAGCCTTTAGTTTATTATTCGGTCACATGAGCATATATTGAAAGAACATAAAATAAGGGACCATAAGCAATGTAATCTACCACAGCTCTGAGCTCATCAAATGAATTTGTTTTAGAATTCAAGGTATGAAATTTAGTTGGTCAATATGAAGGGGACAACACATACCTATCCGTGCAGCTTCATACTTGCCACTGAACTCATATTTTTTTCAAAGCTTCAGACATAATCCCCCCCCCCCCACCACCACCACCACACACAATACCCAATACTAGCATACAATTAATGCAACTTCTGTAGATATCATTAGACTTCATAGCATACAATTAATGCAACTTCCGTATACATCATTAGACTTAATAGACAATTAATGCAACTGTCATAGTCACATCATAGACAACATATATGCATAACTTCTCTGGAACCAAGCCATGTTCACTTGCCTAGTGCCAGGTGAAACACAATGTTAATTATGCAAGAACCTAACTTTACTGCTAAAACTAAACCAAGGCCCAATGGGAACACAACTTACATAGATAGTCCCCGATTGAAGATCTCGTTTGCTGTTTTAATTTTATTATGAGATTCCATGTGCAAAGCATAGGCTATGTAGAATGAAGAATGCGTCAGTCCAATTTTGTTAGCCTCCAGAAAGCTATAAATGACTTCAGCATCCATACAATTTTCAGCCTGCAAAGAGCCATCAATAAGAAAACTGATGTACCAAATTGCATGATGAGAAGATTTAGGGGCAAAAGAATGGATGTTGAGAAAGCAAACGCACATATTCCAGCCACACTTTCAAGTAACGGAGGTCATCCTTATATCGTTCATCGTGCCAAAAGGTGCGGACACACTGTTCATAAATAACTATAAGTCCAGAACTGTCCCCACCGGGAGGGAAAGCCTCTTGCACCCACTTGATGCACCTTCACAATTTTAATGAAAAATTATGTCAGGAGCTCATTCAATAACAGAGATTGACTCATTAAATACAAGAAGATATAAGAGTTGAAAAATTATTTGCATCCCAAAAGCAGCGCACTCACTGGAGCCATGGCTGAAGAGGATCTTCACCTTTGTACTGGTCGATTGCTTCAATCAACGCCCTAATCAGAAAGAGTTGAATTCAAAAATTAATAAGGGATTTTGAAAATGCAGCAACTACTACTATTTTACAACTAGCGTGTACATCTTAATCAAAATCTAGTGCGGGATGGAATGATCAATGGCCAGAGTGGTTTCATTTCCGATCAACCTCAGGAGTAAATGTCATGACAATGCGAAGAAGAAGAAGAAGAAAAAGTAATAGAGGAACCTTCGTTTGTCAAGAAGAGATCTCTTGAGTTGATAATCGGTACTAGACTTAAGAGCATTATTGAGAAGATTAACGTTGCGTCCTCTCTTCAAAGGTCTGACATTTTCCTTGAAGAGTTCCCACTCGTGACCAGTCTCTTGCTTCGACGCTAAGAACTCTGTTTCTGGATCCAATACGTAATCTCCTACCTTTTCCATTCCCTCTTCTTCTTCCTGCTTCCTTGTGGTGGTGTTTTCGTGAGAGCCTTCTTTCAAATTTGAAATTGTGTTGATGAATCCCTAAACCCTTCCTTTCGTAGCCGTTGGAGTTTAGGGCCGACCACCCTCCTTTAAATTCCAGATTTTCGCAATATTTTTTGTCCCACCATGAATATAAGAGCGCTACTACAAACTACAAAGTGGGACAAGTACATTCGGATTTAGACCGTTGGAATTTACACTAGATTAGGGGAAATTTACAAGGAAAACTACACAAATATGACTTATTAGGTAAAATATTTAATTAAATTGGACCCAATTCAATTTAATTGGCTGCCCCTTATTCTATTTACTGAATTACTGATAATATCATCAGAATATATCTATACACTTTGATGGTATCTATATATTTTGATGGGGTAAAATTTATCTGCATCGGATGTATACACCAATTCAATACATGCATGTCATATGTTTAAATTTATAATTCATTTTACTTAACCTTAATTAATTAACATGTGTTTTACTTCATCAAATCACATAATAATGAAAATGCATCAGTTTGGTGTATACACGGTGCGGGTAAGTTTTTCCCATTTTAATGGTATCTATATATTCTGATCAAACAGTAATTGAGCAGTTTTTTCACTAAAACAACTCTAATGGTATTAAAGAGTAATTGAGTAATGTTTTCACCGAATTTTCCTCTTTGATATCATCAAATTATATATATGTATTCCAATGGTGTCAAAGAGAATCTTCCTCTTCAAGTAGTAAACCCGAATTAATAGTAATCTGATTCGGTTCCTACAAGATTTGATTTAATCGATAGAACAAATTAGAAAAATGTCGTTGATATTGACTTATTAATTTAGCGATTCTTAAATAATCTTTTAATATTTGCCTAGTGATCTGATTTATCGATTCTTTGAATATACTTAACGATTAGACTGATCAACTAATAAATACCTATTGAATTTGTATATTTATCTTCAATTACATAAAATTGTCCTTTCCTAAAATTTGCTCCATATATTTATATTTTGTAAAATTGAAGAAGTTGTATGTATCATGTTGAAACGATTATATTAAAAGAAAAATCAATTAATACTATTATTGACTAGTGGTTAATTATAAAATTAATGCAAATTTGTAATCTCAAACATTTATTTATAAAAGAAATACGAACATAATCTCAAACATTTATTTGTAACAGAAATACAAAGATATGTGATTATCAATACATCGTCATAAAATATTCTGATATTTTGTTTATAAATTATGATTTGCTCATTTTGTAAGATTATATAAAAAATAAAAATAAAAATTATTTTTTAGAACATATGTAATGCTCATTTTGTAAGATTATATATAATTACTTTTACAACATATAAAAAAAATTATGTTCATGAAAAAAATCTAACTTAAAAATAAATTTAATTTTAAATGATAGAGTTGAAATTTGAAATCATACTTCTTACATCTAAATGAGGGAGAAAGATGATTTATGGGGTGTTTGGATTGAAAAAAAGAAGGCAAAAGTCAAAATTCGGAATTCTCTATTTATGATTTTTAACTTTTAACTTATAAGTCAAGCCAATCCAAACACCTCCTTAAAAACCCGGTGAGAAGTAGGGCGGGCATAAATACCAAAAAACAGAAAAATCAAACTGAATCAAACTAATTTGATTCTTCGGTTTGGTATCGATGTTATTTTTTAAAAAGTTCAGTTTTTCGATTCGGTGTTCGATGTAAGGTCTCAGAACTTCGGTGCACCAAAGAATCGAACTTTTATAAAATAAAAAATAACATATATACATTCTCTTAACTAAAAATAAAAAGTCAACTAACAATTAAATCATTCATGAACAAATCAAAGTAGCAACAAATGTACAATTCAATAATTAACTTTAAATAGAAATTTCAAAAGGAACCCAAACACGTTTTTATCAATGTACATTATGTAAATGAACCCGTCTTTGTCCTTATTTTACTAAAGAAGTAGTTGGAGGCACAGTGTTCTTAACAAAAATAAATAGTCTTTAGTTAGCACAATAAGTGTTACATACGAGACACGTCATTCATTAACATAATTTTTAATTTTTAATTATCTTATACTTTGATTTTTTCCTCATTTTATTTTTCATTCACACCGAAAAATCAATTTAAAAACATCGAAGTAAATCGAACCGGAGTAGAAAAACCAAACCAAACCGAATTAGTTTAGTTTGGAATATAGTACACATTTTTCTAAATTCTAAACCCTAAAATAAAAAATTGAAGAGGTTGTATGTATCATGTTGAAACGATTATATTAAAAGAATAATCAATTAATACTATTATTGACTAGTGGTTAATTATAAAATTAATACAAATTTATAATCTCAAACATCTATTTATAAAAGAAATACGAAGATAATCTCAAGCATTTATTTGTAAAAGAAATACAAAGATATGTGATTATCAATACATCGTCATAAAATATTCTGATATTTTGTTTATAAACTATGATTTGCTCATTTTGTAAGATTATATAAAAAAAGTAAAAAAATAATTATTTTTTAGAACATATGTAATGCTCATTTTGTAAGATTATATATAATTACTTTTACAACATGTAAAAAAAACTATGTTCGTGAAAAAAATCTAACTTAAAAATAAATTTAATTTTAAATGATGAATTGAAATTTGAAATCATACTTCTTACATCTAAATGAGGGAGAAAGATGATTTATGGGGTGTTTGGATTGAAAAAAAGAAGGCAAAAGTCAAAATTTGGAATTTTCTATTTATGATTTTTAACTTTTAACTTATAAGTCAAGCCAATTCAAACACCTCCTTAAAAACCCGGTGAGAAGTAGGGCGGGAATAAATATCAAAAAATGAAAAAATCGAACTGAATCAAACTAATTCGATTCTTCGATTTGGTGTCGATGTTATTTTTTTAAAAGTTTGACTTTCGATTCGGTGTAAGGGTTTCAGAACTTCAGTGCACCAAAGAACCGAACTTTTATAAAACAAAAAAAAATCAAAAAATAATATATATATACATTCTCTTAACTAAAAAAAAGTCAACTAATAATTAAATCATTCATGAACAAATCAAAGTAGCAACAAAATGTACAATTCAATAATTAATTTTAAATATGAATTTTCAAAAGGAATCCAAACACGTTTTTATCAATGTACATTATGTAAATGAACCCGTCTTTATCCTTATTTTACTAGAGAAGTAGTTGGGGGCACAATGTTCTTAACAAAACAAATATAGTCTTTAGTTAGCACAATAAATGTTACATCCGAGACACGTCATTTATTAACATAATTTTAAATTTTAAATTATCTTATATTTTGATTTTTCCTCATTTTATTTTTCATTTACACCGAAAAATCAATTTAAAAACATCGAACTAAATCGAGCAGAAGTAGAAAAACCAAATCAAATTAGTTTAGTTTGAAATACAGTACACATTTTTCTAAATTCAAAAACTCAAGAATCAAATCGAAATTTGATAAAATCGAACCGAAGTATCGAACGTCGACAGAATAATCGCCAAAGGTGGAAGAACTGTTCCCATGGGCCCCAAACTGAAGATGGAACCTTATCTCCAAACACAGAAATACTCCACGATGTCGTTTTATATTAGTTGAGCAGTACTAAATGATGCCCTGATTGTGATAGAGATATGACATTGTTGTTATAATTTCACAAGAAATCTGCACATTTTTTTTTCCACCAGAAATCAAGAGACCTTAAATTTGATCCCAAAAACCTCATCTCATTTCCAACATAATTGTGATGGCGCTGAACTTGAAGCAGGCATCAATATTCCCAATCCATGTTGCTAGTGTAACTGGATCCACGAGGAAAGGAGTGCAAAAGGTGATGATGAGTGGATCAGGATCAGCAGGAGTACCAAAGTATAAGGGGACGCAGATGAGAGAGAAACAGCTGACGGAAATGATAGAGAAGAAAGTGAAGGAAGCTAAGGAGGTGTGCGGTGAAGACGCCAGGTCGGACGAGTGCAAGGTGGCATGGGATGAGGTGGAAGAAGTAAGCCAGGCTAAGGCCCATCTGCGTATCAAGCTTCAGCTCAATCAAGATCCCCTTGAACCTTACTGTCAAGATAACCCTGACGCCGACGAGTGCCGCACCTATGACCATTAATTAATTATTATTCGGATTTCACTGTTGTTGTACTTCTACTCCTCTACTGTATTTCTCTCCAATTTAGTATGATTAAAGTTAATTACTAGTACAAAACCCTCCATCTGCGTATCAAGCTTCTCTAACTTACTAGCATTTCAGGTTTGTTATATTAATTATGTCTTCACTGCTCTATGAATCATTAGGTAAGTGCAAATGTCATGTCCATATAAAGACGAACAAAACAAGTAGATATTGAGCTACTATGAAGTTAAATTCAAGCCTCATTATAAAGCTCTGGAACACTAACCATAGCAAAAGAAATAAGATATATACAAAAATCAATGGTAAAAACATGAAGCAAACTTGTTTTCAAGCATATCACTTGTTGTTAACCTGTAAGGGTATATGGGTCCAGTTGATATCATTGGGTCGAGTAAAATATTGGATGGTCTTCTAGTTACTCTCTTCTATGTTAATAGTTAGTGCGTTGTTGTGCGTATTCTAGTTGTAACTTGTGTTCAACGATAAATATATATAAGAGTGCTTGCATTGGAATGGAGTTTGTTTCATCACATCACATAGGGGCATATATTATCACCCTCCTCGGAAAGCCACCAAGGCTGCTATTGTATCCACCCGGAGAAGGCAAACAAATGTGCCAGCTTTTTGTTAAATGAAAGTCACATACGTGAGAAGATTTGATTGTTTTCCTCTTAGCCATTCAAGTCACACCGCTTATAATTTTAAAAAAAAAAGTAATTTACTATTATCACATTTTTCAACTTAACAAAAAATAGTAGGAGTAGGAGTAGGAGTACTAATATATTTTAAAATTTTGGACTTAAATAACCTAGTGTGATAACTTAAAAACTATTTGAATCTCTTCTAATTGTTGGTTGAACACGCACTACCTACTATGTATATTTATGAAGAGATTACTTTTGGGTTTTGAGGCTGGAAAGGAACCACGTCATAACTTTTGGCGCAAAGTAGTGAATCTGAAGAAGAAAGGGTAAAGGAGATTGTACAAGTGGTCATGAGTCATGACACTGCTTCAGCTTCCCCATCCATCGTCCTCCGTCCCTAAAGACCAAAGGTTGTATCGCAATGCAAGTGCACTCGATCCCTTTTCGCGTCACAAGGCTTCATGGCAAGAGGTGTGTTTTTGCTTCTTCTGGTTGTCATCAAATACCACTTAACTTAACTAATCAATTTTATTCAGCTGGCCGGCGTTCTGGTATTCTCAGCGATTCCTTTCACCGCTGTCAAAGCTATTGCCAACAGTACCTTGGGCGAAACACTCCGTAAACGATTGGAAGAGAGAAAGAAGGTTGCTGTAGAGAATTCTGCAAAGTTCAAAGCACTTGCACAAATGGCAAGAAACGATAGGTAATCATCCTATCCCTATCACGTGGTAAGCCATGCCCCTTGTTTTCTCCTCTGTAATGCATCCGTCTACTTTCCACCACTATCAAAATGTTAATCCATTCACAATTTTGCTACATTATACAGTAATGCATATCCACTTTTGTTTTCACTATTATCATTTGTTTGTGTTCTTTGCAGTATCTGGTATGGAGAAGATCGCCCCCGCTGGCTTGGTCCAATTTCTTATGACTATCCTGCTTATCTTAATGGGGAGCTACCCGGGGACTATGGATTTGATATCTGCGGGTTGAGCAAGGATCCCGTGGCCCTTCAAAACTACTTTAGGTATGGATTGGATTTTGCTTCTATTAACTCGTTCAAAATTTCTTTTGTTCTGAGTAGATAATGTATAGTATTTTCCCAAACAATGCAACATCATATGCCATTAAATTATTTGTGACCTTTTATGCTTCTTCAGCACATGTATCCTTTTAAAGACGAGCTTCCCACTAAAGAAATGAACAGAGTCAGGGCTTTCGATAACCTATTGAGAAATAACCACGAGAGTGAGGATTAGGTGATTGGTGACATGATTCCATCCTCTTTTAGTTGGAATAAAAGCAGACATATTTCTTGAGCATAAATGTAGCCAAAAAAAAGTTATAAATTGGTATTTGAGGGGAAGGGAGCAAAGAGTTGCGAAATTCATATCTGGTCAGGGTTTAGGGCCACACATAGACATGAAAGTTGTTCTACTCCCAGACATGTTTGGGATGAGAGATTGAACATTTTCCAGCGTGGTTGTTCAGAGATCCCATTGTGTAATCGTTTGGGGAGCTTTTGAAATTCTCAAAATAGCAACAAACACACACTCATACAAACTATTTGTTCAGAAACCGCGCAGAAGCTCTGTTAAATTCTATTCAAACTTATTTCAGTTGTCATGGTTACTCACAGTTATGAAATATTGCATGGACGTTGGGCTATGCTGGCTGCTCTTGGTGCTTTGATTCCAGAACTTTTAAACCTGACAGGATTTTTCCAGTTTGTGGAACCTGTTTGGTGGCGAGTGGGCTACTCAAAGCTTAAGGTTGGTATCTTTCATATAGGCGCTGTTGCTTGACTTCCCTTGGTTGATAGATGCTGCTTCCCTTAGCTATTGATATTACGAGTCCAAAAACTCCCATGCTTGTTCTTTCCTCCAATCTCACCTCTCCAGTTATCGACTCAGCGGAACCTTGTCTGTCGATCCACATATGTCTCTCTCCCATCAATCGGTACGAATGTGCAAGTAGGTGAGAATCGGATGAGTTTATAATGCTACAAGTAAATAACTATAGTAACATACTCCAAAAGTAACTTGATATCTTCCAATTATTTGTACAAAATGGATTTGTTTTATGATGTGCCAAACATCCACTAGAATTCTATTTCTTGGCAAAGTTATTATCCAACACTTCCTTGTTCTGTGTAAATCCTACCCTCCCAAGACTCCACTTGTGGGATTACACTGGGTTTGTTGTTGTTGCTTCCTTGTTCTCAGGTTTCCAAGTAAACATAATTTGGATTGATTTTACAAAAATTGTCGTACAAAATTTCAATTTTTAAATTCTGATATGATTTTCTTATGAAATTTCATTCTTGGAATCCAGTGTTTAACATGCAAGTATTCCTTTCAATAATTAATTTGTATCACTATCACCCACCTATTTCATATTCTTATCAGAGTGTTGTTCCACTTGATTATTGACATCCTAATGACCTTATGAATTCAGTATCCAGCGCTTATTACAGGTGTCTTTTTTTTTATCTTATTTATTTCTTTCATTTTTTCAAGGGAGATACACTTGACTATTTAGGGATCCCCGGACTCCATTTAGCTGGAAGTCAAGGAGTCATTGTCATAGCCATTTGCCAAGTCCTTTTGATGGTGAGTGTAAACACTTGCTCTATGTGTATCCTTCCAGTAATTATTTCAATGCCGAATGTGTTGAGTGTGAAACACTTTCTGGTTATTTGAATTCTTCTTGTAAAAGGTGCATTTTATCTCTTGCAATACACTCATTGTGTGACAAGGTAGGCATTTTGCAGTCATGGAGATGGTTGCAAGTACAGTGAATCTATGAGCTGAAGTAATGCTTTTATCTCAAGATACAGTTCTCCAAGATTAAGATAGTGACTCTATAGATCAATCCCTTTCTAGAAAAGAAGTACAATGTAGCTTTGTGTTCAAATGTGTCCATACAGATGATGCTTGATTGGTTGGATATGATCAATAGATGGCTGCTTCCTTCTGCCATTTTTGTCATAATAATTTAACTGTGCCGACCGAGCAATGCATTTGAGAGTGATGATTTTGTTGAAAAACTTTTAATGGTCCATTGGGATAGAGTGCAAATGTTGATCTTAAGTTCGAATTAAATGTCTGTTTTTGCATTCAAGGGACAGTTTGCTACTTATTCCTCTTAAAATCCTAGTGCCTAATGACATATTGAATAATTGCTTGTGTGCTATAGCTGGTGAACATGTGAACATGTTGAAACAATTCTCATGGAGATAATCCCATGCCTAGAGAAGAAATAGGACAGTAAATTCTGTAACTGTAGTATATAATTTGGCCATTTCTACACAAAAGAAACCACCATCTAGTTGGAACTTGACTTTGGAAATGGCTTTTTTCACATGAACAATGAGGGAATTTTACTTGATTTCTTCTGTTCTTGCAATTAACTGTTCTTTCATACTTTTCTGTGCATAGGTTGGACCAGAATATGCAAGGTATTGTGGGATTGAGGCTTTGGAACCATTAGGAATTTACTTGCCTGGTGACATCAATTATCCTGGAGGTGTTCTTTTTGATCCACTGAATCTCTCTAAAGATCCAATGGCTTTTGAAGAGCTAAAGGTGAAAGAAATAAAAAATGGCCGCCTTGCTATGGTTGCCTGGTTAGGCTTTTATGTCCAAGCCGCTCTTACGGGTAAAGGCCCTGTGCAAAACCTTCTGGAGCATATCTCAGATCCATTCCACAATAACTTGCTCTCCATTCTAAAGTCTCTGTAAGAGAATTCACTTATCCAAAGTTGACAATGGGTTTAAGCCTCCCAGGTATAATTGTTCTGTCTTCTTTATATTTAAGGCTGTAATATGTGAACTCCTAATTCATATGAAACTCTTCTGAAAATAATGTCATACCTAGAAAAGGTGAAGACATGTTGTGCCCAGAAGAGTATTTGAGGTTGTCCATACCAATGGCAATGAACCTTATATGGTTTTGTTTATAATGGGATGTAAAATGACTATTGTTATTGTTTAAACTTCCGTTTATGATGGGATGTAAATAATAAGGAAGCAAGTATGTTACTTGTTATTTATTGTGTGACACGCATCCTTTTTGTTATATCTAGAAATTTATTCATTCTGCATCATAAAAGCTTCAGGAAGTTATCATATTAAACAATTTAACAAAGAAATTCTCATGTCCTTTAAGAATAATAATAAGGAAGATTTAATTTGCATTTTGTTTCACTTTCTTTAGTGAAAAAAAATGGAGTGGAAGGGGTTTGGAAATATTAATTGGGAGGGAATGGTGCTCCCTGTGCATTGAGGTATGCTTCATGCAATTCTTCTTCTGTTAGTGCTTCTTCTTCCTCTCCCAATATTCTGAACCAGAACCTCTCCGACCCCTTCTCCAAATCCTTCAATAAGACCACCAATAAATTCAATAACAACCTGAGATGCGAGACGAGCAGCAGTCCCAAGCATATTGGGCTTTTCAGGAGGCTTGATTCCATATTCTTGGAGGCCATTGATCATGGACTTAGCACACAGTGCATGAAGATGGTAGTCACAGACTGTGCAACTGTACACTCGACCTGATGACCTTTTCTTCTTGCACTCACTGCATACCATTCCTGGTTGATCATTACCACCACCAGCACCACCTGGTAAAGTGTTTCCTGGGGGTAAGACTTTTAGTAGGTGCGGATGATTGGGAAATTTAATCTCGGTGGAAAGCATGGCACAACAAGGATGCATCTGGAAATTACAGGAGTTGACTCTGCATCTAAATGTGAATCCTTTGGTGGACTTGCAGCAGACATCACACCTTGGCCACGCTATTCCAGCTTTAACTGATTTGTTTAGGAAAAGAACATGTGAAAATTCTGGAGATGGGAAATACAGATCACAGAACTTATGCCAGACAACATATGTATGCATTTAAGCTTGTAGAAGCATATATCTTGCCAAAAAATGTACCACTTTGTGTAGGAATCATGTGTACCTTGTTTAGGTTTAGCATGGAAGACAAGTTGGTGCTGTCCATGGAAAGGATGAGCCTTAAGAGAGGGTGGAGATAAGGCACAGAAGTGATGAAGCTGAAAATCACAATCTTGGCATGCATACCTACGGCCAGTGCCAAACTCTTTGCAACCTGAGCAGGTAAATAGTTCTGAGAGAGTGATCTCTGCAAGCGGGTGCTTTGAGTGAGTATGATGAACAATGGTTCCATTGTGATTAGCATGATACCCGGTGTGATCATCAGGTGGCTGGGGCGATGTTGGGAACTCTATGTAGTTTGGAGTGGGAGATGGCTGGTTACCACCCTTGGTCTTTGCGGCTGAGGAATGAGCAGAGATAGCTGAGAGTGGAGCTTGTGCCAACGGGAACGATGAGGTATTGTTCAATCTTTTCATTGCTACTATAGATGTCCCTGATCTCCTGAGGGGTTTTATGCTGGTGCTGTTCATCATGTTTTAGTTTGGTTCCAAAAGAGAGTCTGAAGAACCTTATTGAGTTGAGTGTGAGGTAGCTCATATATTTATGCTTGCTTTGGATGCGTGGCTACAGAGAATTTAATCTAAATTATCAAGTTAAATTAATCACGGAAACAGTAGGTTGATTGATGATGTAAAAATAATCTAATTACATCGAATCTTTTGAATGAATAGATATATAGATGAATCATAAAGTTGTTGATACAACTAATCTGGAATTGAGGTATAACTAACTATTGATTGATTTATCAATGAAACCAACACGAAGCTCGATAAGTCAAAGATTAGCTTTTAAGGATTTCTTTGCTAGTGGACAAGTTTGATTTTTGAGGGAGAATGAGGCCCCTCTCCTTAGTACCTTTTATTCTCTGCTATAACAAGGAGCAGTATTTTCCAACCATGGCTGTCTTCTTTTTTCCCTTTTCTCTCTTTTTTACTACACCCCAATAGACAATAAAAGACATCGCACGAATCAAAATCACTTTCTGGGAAGATACTTATTCCGGTATAAAGTAGAGGCGTAGAAAATGTTAACATGCCCACAATCTTTTGTCCTGAAAATCATACGACAACTTTTGTCAGCGATTTTGGTTAAGAATTTTTTTTTAAAAAAATAATTTAAATTTAATATTCTTTTATCATTATTTATGATATATAATTCAATTTTCCTCGTGCTTCAATAATTTTATTGAGTATACTGTCCGTCTTGTTTATCATTTTATATTATTAATAATTAACAATAGACATGAAAATAATAGCACTAGGCATGAAAAACGCTGCTCCTGCAGCGATGTGTAAGGAAAAAAAAATTCTGACTTAAAATCGCAACCATTTTAATTAAAACAAAATCGCTGCCAGGGCAGCGATTTTTAAT
>JAJOOO010008631.1:0-31088 GCA_029582685.1 Solanum piurae
ATACAAACGCAAGTGTATAAAGTGCGTTTGTGTTTGTATAAAGCGAGAGAAAATTGTATATATACATATATTTTCGTTCTCCTCTCTCCCCTCTCCCAAATCTCGTCGCCACTCTCCCAGATCTCGCTCTCTCACTCGCCTCTCTCACTTTATACAAAAAACGCAAATTGTATAAAATGCATTTTTGTTTGTATAAAGCGAGAGAAAATTGTATATATACATATATTTTCATTCCCCTCTCTCCCCTCTCCCAAATCTCGATCGCCACTCTCCCAGATCTCGCTCTCTCACTCGCCTCTCTCACTTTATACAAAAACGCATATGTATAAAATGCGTGAAAATTGTATATATACATATATTTTCCTTCCCCTCTCTCCCCTCTCCCAGATCTCGCTCGCTCACTCGCCTCTCTCACTTTATACAATTGATCTTTTTGTATATGTATACCAAAGAAAATTATACAACTGCTTTCTTTTGTATATGTATAGCGAAATATACATATTTATGTTTACTATGGAGCGCAATTATGCAAACTTTGCTATAGCATACAAATATAAATTTTGTGTTTGCTAAATGTGAAAGTTGCTCTACTTTTAATTACTAATCTAGTAAAATAAAGTTTATGGTTAATATCTCATTATTTAAAAAATCAAAAAATTTCAATAATATATGAGACATCGCACTATTATATAGTAGGTTACTTAGTAAAATTGTGTACAATGATTGCACGTATCATGTGTTAGCGCAAGGTTTTAATGATAAACAATTAATTTGTGCAGGTCAAACACGACATCAAAAAGGAAAGAATCAAGAATGAAACCTGAAATACGAGTAGTCCATAAATCATGAAAATTGAGATCCCACATCAACCAAAAATTATAGGAGATTCAATCAAGGATTCGACTAGCAAGGAAGAAGCATACCACGACCAGGGGTGGACCTACAGTGGTGCAAGTGGGTTCATATGAACCCACTTCATTGAAAAATAAAACCGTATATATATGTATATTTAATCAGTTTTTAAAATTTTATATGTATATATTAACTTTTGACCCCACTAACATAAGTGTGACCCTTGACTAAGTGGTGAAAATGGTTCAATTTTCCCAGTCAACCCGAGTTTGAATCCCTATTACCACATTTCAGTTTTATTTTTTATATCTTGAACCCACTTCGTGAAAATTCTGGGTCTGCCACTGACCACGACCACAATGAAGATTCTCAATCAAAGATTCATCAATCAAGGAAGGGAATATAACGACTATAATAAATTGATCTTAATCAAGGAAGCGGAATATAATGGCTATAATAAATTGATTTCAATCAAGGAAGCTAAGATCAAGAACAAATCAAGGCTAAATCAAGAAGGAAACGGAAGATTAGCCTTAACGTTATTATTGGAAAAGAAGGATCACTTGTTTTCTTTTCCAAAGATCAAATCTCTTGGGTTGACATCTCTTCTTAAGGAAGATTCAAGTCTCAAACAATATAAAAGAGAACTCGTCTGCCATAGAAGAGTTTGTACAATTAGTTTGAATTATCTCACATTCTCTACTCTACTTTTAACAAGCATTGTATTACTTAGTTCTACTGTGTAAACAAAAAAGAGAAGAGAGAAAAATATTGTTGGTAGGACTTTGTATTAAAAGAAAAAAAAAGTGAAAACAAACTGAGTGTAAATAGTGAAACTACACTTATCTCTGTACTCACATCAAAGGTTACAAAGGCAAGAAAAGAACACACTTGTAACCCAAGGGGGACTAGACGTAAGATCCATTTTGGATACCAATCAGTGTATTACTTTACGCACTTTCCAGCTTTCATTATACTTCTCTGCAAACAATAGTTGACTAAGGAACTCCACAAGTCAACTACTCACGAAGAAAAAGAGAAAAAAAATTGATTCACCACCCTCCTCCTTTCTTGCACTTTCAATTGATATCAGAGCCTCATCTCACAAATATTTGTCTAACAACGTGTGGGAAAAAGATCATGGCACAACAAATTATGGGCGCACTATTTCAAGAAGGAACCTTTCAGACAAAACCTTCATATTCTAATGGAAAATACTTTTCTCACTGAAAAGTAAGAATGAAAACTTTCATAAAATTTTATGATGTGAAAGTTTGGAGAGTTATCAAGCTTGGTGATATTCCTATTCCTATTTCAAAAAGTTCAGACGAAAGTCAGCCATCTATTACTCCAAGTTTAGAGAACTATACAAATGAACATATGGAGATTATTCAAATAAACTCTAAGGCGAAAAATGTTCTGTATAATGTTATCACTAGTGAGGAATATGAGAAAATCTTTGGATGTGATACTGCCAAGAAATGTGATACAAATTAGAGGTTACTGTCACTCCCCGAGCCTACACCCTGGACATGGCCGGCACTCGGAGACCATTGTTGGTCCCAAGCGAACCCTTGGCCTGGCTTTCTGAACTCAACGGAAGAATTACTCAGCATAATAAGCTTAAACAATAACTTAAAGAAATAACATCTTAGCCAAAATGATAACTTAGTCTTTAAACAACATCTGAATGAATAATGTAAAGACTACTGAACTACTAACTGTATAACTGTCTATGAAGCCTCTAAAACAACTGATATGGATGTTGGGACAAACCCCACAACATCCTAATGAACTAACTAGAAAGCGAATAAAAGAGTCCTCCGGAAAGCAAGGAGGCTCACCACTGACTATGAGTTGCTCAACTGGATCAACGAGGCATTGGGTGCTAATCCTGGTTACCTGAATCTGCATCATAAGACGATTCAAGCCAACTGGATCAACGAGGCGCTGGGTGCTGATCCTGGTTACCTGAATCTGCATCATAAGACGATTCAAGCCAACTGGCATCAGTACATTGAATGTACGAGTATGCGAGTTGGAATGCTAAACAACATAGGCAGAGAAGGGATCTGAACGAAACTGAAGAACTTACCTGGCTCAACTCAACTCACTTGACTGACTCATTTCAATATAGAGCAATTTAAACAAGTGCAATATAAAGAAAAGTTGTTTAAAAACATGTTATAACTCTGTGTGTATGCAAAGATACAATAAATCTGAGATGTATATAGAAATACAAATGAACTAATGTATATAAAAATACAATAACTGCTGTGGGAGTTTCTCTAACTGACAACCATCACATAAGAGCTATAGTGATGATACAACGATCCACCTCACGCTGCCAGAGCATTCTATACCCGGCCAAAAGTATAGAACCTGAACTGCCTAATGGATCCACTAGTCTAATTTGAAAAGGATTCATCTAAAAAGTATGAACCTCTTCTACCCATGATGGCTACATGGTTCTATGGGGCTGTGGGTTCTTTGAATGCTCCCCCAATTCAGTGCTCAATACTACTCCCAAAAATATACTGGCTCTTATGTTTTTAAAACATATTTCTTTCTGCTGATTTGAGATAATTGCTCAAAAACTTAGCTCAAAGTCTATCTTGGGAAATCTCAGTTTCCTCTATTATTTAAATGTGAAAACATTTCTTTTAAACTCCTTTGGGAATACATAGTCCCCATATACCTCTTTGAAGAAAAGAACTTCAAACCATAGTTTTATTCTTGCTTAACTTTAAAACTTAAGTCTTAAAACGACGTTAAAACATTGTTAAAGACCCTTGAAAACTTTAAGAAACTTGGCTTTGACTTGCTTCTTAACTTCAAGACTTGACTCTTAACTTCTTTGACTTTGATATTAACTTTCCTTGAATTGAATTATGGATTCAAGGTTCATGATCTCATGTATATTAATGATTTCATGATGTTTAGATGTACTTTAGAGTGTTAGAATCGACTAGGAAACATAGGTACATCACTTAGGAACAAGTGCTAAAAGGTGGGGAATGAATGGGGAAACCTGGTGTCACTCTGAGAGGCGCGGGGTGCCAGCCCTCAAACTTCAGAGAGGTCTGTCTGGTTCTCTGGCTGGCGCGACACGCCAGAGGCCAAACTTTAGAGAAGTTTTTGTGGCGCTCTGGCAGGCGCGACGCCCCAAGCCCTTGCCCAGAACTCTCCGACTTTTCTCCTTCGTTTTTCATCTCTAAACCCTCCAATCTTTCCTAGTTATTCCCCCAAAAACATAGGGTCATTAGTACCCTCAATATACAACTAATCTAACTCAAAAAACAACCCGGAAACATGAATCAATTCACCCCCAAGCATCAACAACTCAACCAACAAGAATTCTACAATTTGTTCTTCAAGAACCTCACTTCTTCAACATGTAAACAACTCAAAACTAATGGATTGAAACAAGTTGGTGTATGGATGAACTAACCCAACACAAAAATATCTCACATACCTTAATAGGGATCACCCCCGATGAATTCCACTCGCAAGCTTGGATGATCTTGGCGAATTCTTGCTTTCTTCTCCCGTTCTTTCTTCCTTTCTCTTTTCTCCATGACCTAAGAGTGAATTTAATTATTCTAATCTGACCAAAATAAAATTTTACCCCAAATAAATCCCTAAAACGAATTAGGAAGTTAATTAGAGAAAAGACTACTTTGCCCTTCCTTAATTCCGGATTGGGACTTTCCTCAATCCAACAACCCAACTTCCGAAAGGCATATCTCACTCATACGATGTTGAAATCGTGCAATCTCGGCGGCGTTGGAAAGATATCTCCAAGGGATTTCCAACAATATCAATATATTTTCCTAACTCCTCCTGAGATAGGAGGTATGACCATTTGAAAATGGCCAAAAACTCACTTTCTTAACTTAGACAAAATTTCCAGATTTCCTTATTCTTTCCAAAACTCAATATTTTCATATTTTAAACTCTTTATAGTCGTTTCTAGGTGCGAGATGTTACATTTACAAACTGAAGTCAACCTCCCATGACATGTTTACACAACAAATCTAGTTGAGTCGTCATTTTGGCCATGTTTTCATCTCGTTCATGGTCCTTCTCAATTTTTCTTTGCTCATACTCAGTTGTAGACTAGTCACTAGGTCTTCTCTAGTATGTAATGCTTGGTTAACTTTGGTAATATGATCTAGCAGCAAAGTAACCACATCATACGGTTGTCTCATTAATCCACCTTGGACCAACTGATCAGCCACACCTTTATTGACTAAATCAAGACCGCAATAAAAGTATTACAGCAACAAATGGTTCGGAACACCATGCGTTGGACATTGCAAAAGCAACTTCTTGAACCTCATCCATGTCTCATGTAGAGGTTCACCTCAAATACGCTAGAAATTTTGGATTGGGATTCGAAGTTTAACCATTTTTAAGGGTGGAAAGAATCTCTCAAAGATAGCATCAGTTAGTTCTTCCCACGAAGTAATAGAATAATTTGGTAATTCTGCCAACCATTTTGTAGTGTCTGTCATTAAAGAAAACTAGAATAACGTTAACCTTACAGAATCATAAGAGATATTCTTGAACACAAAAGGTACACATGCCTCCATGAAATTCCTATGGTGTTCATGGGTATCCTCATGAGTTAGGCCCCCTAAATTTCCTTTCATCTGGAGTAATTTTATCATTGTTCTAGTTATGTGAAACACAACCCTCCCATGTATAGGAGGTATCTGGATTGCTCATGTGGTTTGAATATCATTCATGTGCATATCATTCAAATGACCAATGCTGTCGTTTTGACCAAAGTGACTATCATTGTCATGTCCGTGGTAATTCATTATATAAACCTGCAAATCAGCCAACAACAACAACAAACAACAATCTACCACAACTAAAGAAAATTAAAATATAATTTCTCAATTAGAATTTTCTACCACCATTAAACGTCAATGGAGCCATTTTTTATTACACTCAAATGTCCTCTTTATGACCAATTAAAAGGAACAACGGTCATCGTCAATAGAAATACCCAAAAAAGAGTTGGGGTTGAATCCGACAGAGAATGGCATATCATGAAGAATTCCTATCTAGAAATTTGGATTTTAAGATCGCTTATATGTAATATGAGGAACAAGTGGGTGGATAATTCCATAAATATAATAAAAATCTTTGATTATCAATTATCGCAATTAAACTAAATACTGAAGAATTCAAGAGTTAACAAGTAGTTTAGGGGTGCGAGGATTGGAAATCAATGTCACATAGTGGTGATTGTGCTACTCCATAGTGATGAACATTCATGAATAGGCTAAGTCATCTTCGTTGACGCTAATCATCTTTCGATATCAAAGCATCTATGCATACAATCTCCTTTTGGTCTCATCTAAATACCAATCAAAATAACCCAATACCTTACTCTATTCTCTCTTTCAAGAATAATGTAAATAGATCCAACCCATAACCTTTATTTTCAAGCAAATACAGAAATCAAACCTAAATTGCTAGTATAAGACTAATCACCCACTCTAATCAATTTCTTTCGAGCATCAACGGGATATCAGAAGTAGGAATTAAGTTTGCATCCTTAACCCATAAATTAACCCCAATACAAATTAGACCAAATTCATGTTTGAACAATAACAAAATAGAGCATAGCACAATACCCACTACATTAAATGAACACTAACCCCATAATTGCACCTGTAGATCTTGGGGATTTAGTCACCCATCACAAAAAGCAAAGAAAATATACCATTCATGAAAGCAGTAATGGGCAGCATGAATTTAAGCAATTACAAGTAAACACATTTTCAATTTCAGTATTTCAATTTCAAGCAGAAAGTCGTAAACCCCAAAAGCTAGAAAGTGTTCTTAACAAAAGTAAAGTGTTCTCTCTAAACTCTATTTTAGAACTAAATTCTTCATACGTACTCTATTGATCCCTTCTTCTCTTTTTTTTGGTCTATTTATAATTTCCTAAAATTAGGCCCAAAAATCCAATACACGACTGAATCAACGACATTAGTCGGCCTTGCCGAGCTTGTTTGGTGAATCACCTCTTACTCCTCAGCTCATCTTTTCATGATCTAGGCTTCAGGTGTTTGAACCTCACTTGAGGATTTCGATTAATTAAGCCTTTCATGTTTGGTGAATGGACAAGTACCACCTTGGTTTGCCTTTCGAGCAATTACTCTTTTCTTTTCACACTTTCAATTTGGGCGATGTTTATCAAGGTCACCTTTCTCATTCGGTGCATCACCTTCTCTACTGGAATACGCCAACCTAATTCGATGGACACATGTGCTATACACTGTCATTTTGGGTGAGGTCGTGCTTAGTTGGCGATCCAACCTTTTTTAAGAGATATACAATGTATGGTTTG
The DNA here is from genome assembly GCA_029582685.1 of Solanum piurae. Taxonomy (NCBI): domain Eukaryota; kingdom Viridiplantae; phylum Streptophyta; class Magnoliopsida; order Solanales; family Solanaceae; genus Solanum; species Solanum piurae. The sequence continues at coordinate 7,223 of JAJOOO010008631.1, forward strand.
CACTTCTAGTTGCATTTTGGCCATTCTTTCAAACATCAATCCTTTCCATGCCCATTTGCCTTTGTAGCTGCAAAGCATCAACATTTTATCTGAATAGGACAAAATTAGGCATTGAGGACACTAATTATTCAACTAAATACACCTCAAATGAGTGCAAATCGACCACTCATCACACCTCATCTTCACATGCCCAAACCATCTCAACAAATTATATATTGAAACTAATTATTTATACTAAAGAAGGAAAGATATATACAAAATAAAGAAAGATAATATCATTAAGAAAAATTTCCCTTCATATTCGATCACTCAAACTCTTCGATGAAATGTTTTTGTCATTTTTATTTGTACTACTATTCAACTATAATTTCCACTTCAAATACTGATCGAGTCCCTATGTCTTTGCAAAAAAAATAAATAATAACAGAGGGATTGCATTAGTGTTCTCTTTCCAAAAATATAATATTTTTTTTATAGTTTTTGTGTAGTATTGCGCAAAAGAAATAACTAATACCCATCAGTTTTGTTTTAGTCCATCGATCATTTAAAAATTACTTAGATTTAAAAAAAAAGTATGTTGGACTGGGTCGGATCTTCCTCGATTCTTTGGATCGAATAAGTTTTATGTTTTACTTCTCTCGGTTTTCCCTCTATTTTAAATTGTAGTATCTACCTAGTAAAAGTTCTATGTAGTGGCTAGTTAAGTTTAAGTGTTTAATTTATAAATTGTGCCAAGTTTGAGGGACTATATGGTATTTAATTAAAATTATTTGTATGGTCAACACACCTACCAAAAGAATTAGTCATTTCTCTGTTAAATCAAACCTTTTATATAACAAATTAGTTTTTTTGTATCTCCTGATTGTTTTTTCAGAAGAGGATAATTATCAAATCGTTGAAGAAATAATTAATGCTATGGCAACTCCTTTTGGTGGCTTGATTGAAGAAATATGTGTGATGTTGGTACATCATGGTATGAAGTTTGTTACTAAGATGACTGATTTACTGGAGTCCAATGAATATAAAGGTAACATCTCTTAAAAAACTATACAAAAATTATAACTTATGTTTTTATAGAACTAAATTTTATATGATTTTTCTCTTTTCAAAGATTTAATTGATATGATGTTTATTATCTCATATGTGATTTTAGCATCGATCCAATTTTAGATTTTGTTTATCTTGTAATCTTGGATCTCTCTTTTCGTTGTTGTCTTAACACTATTTCTATGCTTGTTTATGTTCTTTTACTAGTTAAAAAAATGAATTTTGTATAGTTATAAAAAAATAAATTAGATTATGTATTTTTGGATTTTTTCTATAAGCATGTCACTCACTCGACTAACTTCCTCCACAATGATTATGATTTTTAAAGGGGGGAAGGTGAGAAATAGCTTTAAGTTAATTTTAATTATTTAATTAACTTACATTTGTGTTTCACTTGGTCTTTTTGTAGAAAAAAGGAGAAAATTGTTCTTTGTCAATTGACCTAGAGTGTCATAGAGTTGGAGGATAAGATAAATTAAATCCCTCAAAAATAATTTTTAAGGTATAGATCTTTTGATTTTCACAAATCTATCTATCAACTTAGAAAAAATAGATTCACTTGAGTGAGGGAGGCATAAGATTAGGGTATGGGAGGGGAGAAAAGGAGGAAGAGATGGACATGATAATAGTTTATGTGACTATCTTTAACTTTTCCTTTCTTCTGTTTTATTCCTATCGTTTTCCCCCTTTGTAATTCAACAAATTCTTTTTTATTTTTTTAATATTAATTTTAAAATATATTTCTTTTATTTCATCCTTCTGAGCACGCACACCTTAAGTTTTAAAATATTTTATTTTTCTTTTTGAAATTAACAAATTTAAAATTAATTTAATGGCTATGTTTCACACATTATTTTTTGTTTTGGGTCAACCCTAACTATCATTTGATTACTACATCCACTTTAATTTTGTAAGACAATAGACAATTTTCAGAATTTTGAAAAAAAACTTAGGTGAATGCTATATTTATTTTACTCTACTCGAAAACCATCTTAATATGATGAGCCTATTGAACAATTTTCCTCGCGAAAACAAGAATACAACTGACAATTTTAGTAGCCAAACCCCACCAATTTTTGGTGTTTTTTGAAACAAAATAATGTGTAGTTCAAGTGTGTTATTATGGATTTTTCTGAATTTTTTTGTTTGGTTTCTCAAATATTTTATTAGTATTGATTGATTTTTCCACATGCAAGGTGTATTAAATCATTTTGACATGAATATCTTTGCAAGATACTTTTGTAGTAACCAATAGTATATATGCATAAAGTAAGTAACTTTGTAGTACAAACAAAAGTAACTAAATAACAGTCAAAATGACAGAATAAAGAAGCTTTTACAAAAAACCATTTTTCACTTCTAGAAATATCTAAAACTCATAGTAATTTCCTCAATAATGGGTTAGAGTTTCATGTTAGATACTAAGGGTAGAATTATACCCTTATTATAATCAATTAAGTACTATTATAATAGGTAATACCTTTTTCTAGAGCAATATTTGTCAATTTGCGGCTCAATATTCTTAATAATTTAAGACTCTTTTTTAGCTTATTTTTTTAGCCATTTGTACTTTTGTTACCATACATAAATACGATTCTCAATCAATTAGAAAATAATATTATCATATATGAGACAAGTAATAACACATGATTTTTATATATTACTTTCAATTAATATCTTCAAATCAATTGAATTAGTTATCCTATTGATCTCAAAACATAAAAGGTTATTTCTAGGACAATAGATACGTAAACTGAGAATATTAGAGTAAATTGATATATCCATTAAAATAATTTGCTAAATATTCAAATTTATTAGTTACATATTCATGAAATACTATAAGCTCAGAACCTTTATCCTATTATATCATGTATCGATAGTATTTGATCTTTTTAGTGATTATTTGTTTCTGACAAGCCACTAGATAAATTAGAATAAATAGCAATACACGCATATAGGATATTTGATAATCTATATAATCAAATTATTTAGCCTAAAATTATATTATTTAGAATTATTTTATGTGAATCTAACTAATTATATTTCACACATCGATTATAATATAAGTTGATCAATACATGGAATTGAATAAGCTAAATTGTAGAAATATCAATGAAACTTCATAATTGAATTTGAATGAGAAATAAGCAGATCCTAATGATGATAAATGTGTGTATATATGCTTTTCATATTCTTCACTAACTTAAAAAATGCATGGATATATCCAATTACAACAATTGATAGGTTCCAGTGGCAAAGTCAATATTCTCAAATGGAAAGGAAAAAGTTGATGTAATAATAATCAATATCCATTCTCCGGATTCTCTTTGTTTTAAACTCTTGAAACAAGCTTTTACTTAGATGTTTTCACTCTCTGTAAGTATTTATTCTATCTTTCATCTTATTGTTATAGTTGATAAGGTCATTGATTTTAGTTAATGCACTACAAATAAATAATCATCTGTGAAATTCATTATCAATTTGTTGTTAAATGTCTGTAGCTAAATGAATTTAATATACGTCATCATCAAATAAGATTAGGGATGAATTTTTACTGTTCAACAACAAGAATTATTTGTCTCTAAATCATAGTTTAAGTATAAAATAAATAGTTATTTTGTTACATTATTGTTACAATCAATAAATTCAGTTAATATAGATGAAATTAACTAATCACATATTTTTAGATGGATATGGCATGTATATATTTTATGATTTTATTGTTATTGTGGTTAAAGTTAGTTACTTTAAAAAAATACACTATCAAAAAATATTAACTGTAAAATTCATCGCTAAATAGTTCAAAGATACCTAAAATAATTTTGATAGACTGTCGTTAAATGCAATAAGTAAAGATTTTTGTTGTTTAAAAATAGAATAATTCAATGCTAGTCTTAGTTTTTTGAATTGTGATATATAATATATAGTTGCTTTGTCACAATATTATTGTTACAATATATAAAATTCAGTCAATATGAATAAAATTAACTATTCACATGATGTATAATATGATTTAATTATAATTACAAACTTCTCAAAATAATTGTACAGTCGTATGTGGTGAGCACAATGAACTTATTGCAAAGAAGGCTTTTGACAATGGAACATACCTATATCTGGAAAAGTCACTTGATGAAATTATTGTGAAAAACTTGTGGCAATTTGTATTAAGGAAGAAAATACAAACAGAAAAGACGAGAGAAGAACTAGATCCAAAAGGAGATCACGTGAAATGTGTTGATAATATTGGTAATGAAAATATTGTGGGAAATATAGAACAAAGTGGAGAGAAGAGTATGTCTATTAATAATGAGGAACAAAGTAATAATATTCATGAGACTGAAAATAATGTTGTATCAAGAAGAACAAACAACTTAAGGAGCAAGAGATGCAAAAAAGGCAAAAAAGTGATTGACAAAGGAGAAAGACAAAGTATTGCTATTTATAAGACTTTGAATCAAAAGAACTGCATAGAATGGACTGTAGATCTTCGTGTAAAATTCAAGGAAGCTACACAATAACTTGGTGAAGGACGTAAGTTTATCTTTTTATTAATTAATTTTCTCTACAATTAGTTTCTATATATGCAGTTAAATGAATAGTGATATTCATATTTGTATCTAATGTACGTTAAAATTGTTTTGAGTTAAGATATAGTGATTATTTTATTTACATGTACCTCAAATTTATCTAGGAATATTATTGTAGTGATTAAATTAAAGTTACATTCTAATGGATCATGTAGGTTGCCTACCAAAAAAGTTTCTCGAGATAATGAATGTGCCAGGTCTTATAAGGATGCAAGTTGCCAATTATCTGCAGGTACATCCTTAAATAGATGAAAGGATCTTCACACGAATAGCTGAGCAAATTTATTATTTATATTTTTCTAGTCAATATATCTTAATAATACGTTGATTATATTTATTCATACATATTATACATTCGTAGGCTAATTTCAATTTAATTAGTTGAATGGACAACTATTAAGGTTGAAGAAATTCTATTGGTAAATTATGTTGTGTGTGTGTGTGGGTGGGAATTTGTTTGGCAATAATATATTTTTTATCAAATTATTTTATTATACTAATGGTTACTAGAACATATTTTGCTTGGGATGATTTTTCATTAAACACTTGTGAGATCCATTTACTACAATTACCTGAATATTAATTTTACATCAAAAATTCATTAAGCTACCTTCCTAGGTAGTGTTAAGGTCTTCTAACACTCTAGTCACCCCAAAGCCCACTTGATGAGACTTCCCTGGTTATGTTGTTATTGTATCAAAAATCATTTATTTGAATAAAATTTAACTTTGCATCACTTCTGCCTGTAAATGTTGGAAATTATTATCATCTTTAATATTCAAAAGTTATATAATACCACTGACTAATTAATGAGGAATAGAAATAACTTTCATTGCATGATTAGTAACAGAGTATTCGATGCTAATTTCTATTATTTTTTCATAGGTACTATTCATTGAAATAATATTATCATCAGTATTTAACTCAAAAGATTTTTTCTATTAAAAATTACTTATGTCAAGCATTTTAAACACACCTTAAAAAATAAGTTTCGATGAAAAATATATTCTTACTCCAATTTTTTTGTTGACTTATTTCCTTTTAGAGATGTCGTATCAACAAAAGGAGGCCTTCAGAAGAGAAATAATATATTCGACACGAATTTTCAAGTGGTTCTCAACAAAGAATTGAATGAAGTAGCCATATAATATTTAAGAGAATACTTGATCTTCAAACAAATGTACCAAATCAAACCCATGGAGACCCAGTGTTTCCACTAGTTAATACCAACAGTATTTATGCTAGTTCAACTGAGCAAGAGCTCTATCACCCACAACTTCAAGTTCAACAACACTACGTCAACTCATTTTTGTCTGGCCAAAATAATGATGGTGGTAGGCTACAACAATAACATGGCCTATTATTTGGTTTGCAAGGCCCAATTATTGGGAGCAGTAATAGTAATTTTTACATGCCGTTTAATAGTGGAGATTATCATGATTTCAACTTGAATCGTCAAATTCAAAATGATTACAACTTGGATCTCAATCAACCCTATGTAACAACAAATTCAACAAGTGCAATAATTGTCACACCCCGAGCCTACACCCTTGGTGGGACTGGCACTCAAGAACTATTGCTGACTTCAAACGAACCCTTGGACTGGCTTAACCCTTAGCGGAAGACTTACTCATGATAAAAATACTTTAAAAAAGTAAACTGAAATCTCAATAGATAACTTAGAATATATATAGACACATTCACTAGCCAAAATGACACTCAAGTTTCAAACATAAAAAGAGGAATGGAAAGTCTCAAGAACTAACATCAATTAACTGTCTATGAAGCCTCTAACAACTAAGATGGACGTCGGGACAAGACCCACAACATCCTAATGAACTAAAATGATAAAGTAATAAAAAGGGGTCCTTTGGAAGCAAACAGGCTCACCAACAACTCTGAAGCTCAAGTAGAATCAATGATGCGCTGCATGCTGATCCTGGTTACCTATATCTGCATCATAAAAATATGAAGGCCAACTGGCATCAGTACATTGAATGTACGAGCATGCGAGGGGAATTCTAAAATAAGACATAAGCTTAGAAGGAATTGAAAGAACATACCTGGGCTCAACTCAACTCGACTTAACTCATTTCAATATAAAGCAATAATATAAATGCAATATAAAGAATTTGTTTTAAAACATGGATAACAACTCTGTGTATTGAGAAATACAATAGTAACTCAGTTTGTATGTAAAGATACAATATAAACTCTGTTAGTATGTGAAAATACAAGTAATCTCTGTGTATATAACAATACAAAAATATAACTGTGGGAGTTTCTCTAACCGACAACCATCACTTAAGAGTTATGTGATGATACAACATTTTGCATCACGCTGCTAGGGCCGTCCAATACCTTGTCGGGGGTATAAAACCTAACTACTATGTGGATCCACTAAGCTATGCTTAAAAGCACTAAGGAATCATCTAAAAAGTATGACCCTTTTCTACCCACGTTGGCTACATGGTTTATGGGGCTGTGAGTTGACTGAACTCTCCCCCATATCGGTGCTCAATACTACTCCCAAAAATGTACAAGCTCATATGTTTGAAAACATAAATCTTTCTATGATTTGAGATAATTGCTCAAAAACTAGCCCAAAAGCTCTCTTGGAAATCAATGTTTCCTTTCTTGCTTAATTGTGAAAGCATTTACTCTTTACCGAAAACTAGCTCAAAGGCTCTTCTAGAAATTGGTGTTTCCTTTCTTGTTTAAATTTGAAAACATTTACTCTGTGGAATACATAGTCCCCATATACTCTTTTGAAGAAATGAACTTCACTCTTTACTCTTTGTTTAACTCAAAACTCAGTCTTAAAACAAGTTTAAAGCATTTGCGAAAGTCTTTTGAAAAGACCCTAAGAACTCTCTAGACGTGGATTTGAACTTTCCTTGAGTTTGAATTTATGGATTCAAGGTTATGATTCATGTTTATGGATGATTTCTAGATGTTTATAAGACATTTAGAATAGTTAAAATTGATACATAACCTTGAATCCATAAATTCAAACTCAAGGAAAGTTCAAATCCACGTCTAGAGAGTTCTTAGGGTCTTTTCAAATGGATGATTTCTAGATGTTTATAAGACATTTAGAATAGTTAAAATTGATAGGAAGTGTTAGTCCTAAAAGGACTTAGACGGGTTAAACGAAGAAAAATGGGTGGGGGCGGACGACCCGGGCGCACTGCTGACCCGGGGCGCCAACCCCTGAAGTTCAAAGACTGCTTTTTGGCGCACTGCTGGGCGCCAGCTCTTCCCCAGTTAAACCCGATGAATTTTTCTTCTCATTTTTTGGTCTTAACTCGAGTAATTTCTATTTTTTTTTCTCAATTTATTTTTAGATTCAGATACCCCAATATATGTACACAAGAATCTACTCAAACACAACCCTAAAATCAACATGATTTCCTCAGGAACTCATTAATCTCATCCCAATCTCAAGAACAAATGTTAATTTCAAGAACACAAATCAAGAACATTAACCTTCAACTTTCTAGAACTAATTTAACGTTGAAATTAACATAATTGGCACGTGGGTGAACAACCCAACGCTATGTGAACTCACATACCTTGTAGGATCGAATCCTTGGCTAAACACGAAATCAATTCCTCAAGAAATCAACGAATCTTGACCTTTCTCTTCATTTCTCCTCTTGAGTTCTTTTCTCTAAAACCCTAGCGTAATTTTGAGTCCGTAAACTGAACCAATTCAGTTTAGACCCCTACTTAATTACCAAAAACGAAATAAATTAAGTGGGTATGGAAAAGTCCAAAATAGCCCTTTAAAATCCGGTTAACTTTCCTTATCTAGACAGCCCAACTTAAAATGGGGATATCTCCCTCATACGAACTCGAAAATGAGAAAACTTGGTGGCGTTGGAAAGATAATTCCAAGAAATTTCATTTAACATCATATTTGGCACCTAAATCATCCTTTACTGAGAGTAATGGTCATTTGAAGTTTCATTCTTAACATAACTTGCAAAATTTCAGATTTTCATTATTTCAAAAAATGTTTCTTTCTAATTCTAGCTCTTTCAAATAGCGGGGTGTTACAATATCACCCCCTTGGGAACATTCGTCCTCGAATGAGATAACTCTAAGTAGACTAAGATATTTAACATTTAGCTCAAACACCCAACAAGCAAATCTAGCACATTCAGTATATCAATTAAATAGTACTAAGAAGAGAATAAGTACCTTGATCTGGAATTTCTCCGGGCTCAAAGAGATGTGGGTATCTCTTCTTCATATCCTCTTCAGCTTCCCAAGTGGCTTCCTCAACAAAGTGATTTCTCCTTAAGACCTTAACTGAAGCTATCCTTAATACCAATATCCTCAGTAGGTATGATAAGTGAAGAATCGCCCATGCAATTCTTCAACATGGAAATATGGAACACTGGATGAACTGCTGCTAACTCTTGCGGTAGCTCCAACTCATAAGCTACATTACCAATCTTCCTGGATATTCTGTAAGGACCAATATACCGGGGACTAAGCTTCCCCTTTTTATCAAATCTCATAACACCCTTCATGGGTGAAACCTTCAAGTATGCCCAATCATCTACTACAACCTCTAAGTCTCTTCTCCTAACATCAATGTAGGATTTCTGACGACTCTGCGCTATTTTCAACCTTCCTTGGATAACTCTCCCTTTCTCAATAGCTTGATGAACTAAGTCTGGTCCTATCAACCCAGCTTTACCAACTTCAAACCATCCAATTGGAGATCTACATCGCCTCCCATAAAAAGCCTCATAAGGAGCCATCTGAATGCTAGAGTGGTAACTATTGTTAAAAGAAAACTCAATGGGTGGTAGGTGATCATCCTAATTACCTTTGAAATCAATCACACAAGCCCTCAACATATCTTCTAAAGTCTGAATAGTGTGCTCTGCTTGATCATTAGTCTGAGGATGAAAAACAGTACTCAAATTCACTTTCAAACTCAAACCTTTCTGGAAAGACTTCCATATTTGTGCAGTAAATTGAGCACCTCTGTCTGAAATAATGGAAACTAGAACTCCATGAAGTCTTACTATCTCTTGAATATATAACGTGGCATAATCCTCTGCTGAATGGGTAGTCTTTACCGGCAAAAGTGGGCTGATATTTTCATTCGATCCACAATCACCCAAATAGAATCATGTTCCCTGCGAGACTGTGGAAAGTCAAAAATGAAATCCATATTGATCATCTCCCACTTCCATTCCATAAGTTCTATATTCTGAGCCATACCACTGGGCCTTTGGTGCTCTACTTTAACTTGTTGACAAATCGGGCATTTAGCAATGAACTCAACAATACCTTTCTTCATACTATTCCACCAATATACTTCTCTCAAGTCATGATACATGTTTGTGGAACCCAGATAAATAAAATATCTGGAGATATGAGCTTCCTCCATGATCCTCTCTTGGATTTCATCCACCCTTGGTACACGCAACCTACCTTGATACCTTAATACACCATCTCCCCCTTGTTCAAAAGCCATTACTTTTTGCTTATGAACATTTTCCTTCAATTCAAGCAAAATAGGATATTGGTCTTGTTTCTCTTTCTCTTCTCACACTAATGATGATTCAACCCCATTCATCACCACCACTTCTACTTCATTGGAATCCATTAACCGAATTCCCAATCGTGCAAGTCTATGCACATCTTTTGCTAACTCTCTCTTATCTTCTTCAACATGGGCGGTACTACCCATAGACAACCTGCTCAAGGCATCGACAACAATATTAGCCTTACCTGGTGATATAGAATACTCATGTCATAATCCTTGAGTAACTCTAACCACTTCCTCTGTATGAGATTAAGCTCTTCCTAACTAAACACATACTGGAGACTCTTATGATTAGTGAACACATCCACATGAAAACCAAAAAGGTAGTGACGCCATATTTTCAAAGCAAATACTACGACAGCCAACTCTAGATCATGGGTTGGGTAGTTCTTCTCGTGAACTTTCTGTTGTCTGGAGGCATAAGCAATAACTTTACCATTCTGAATTAACACACAACCCAAACCAACTCTGGACGTATCACAATATACAACAAAGCCTTTTGTACCCTTTGGTAAGGTCAATACTGTGGTAGTAGTCAACCTAGTTTTGAGAACTATTCTGAGATGACTAGCATAATCTTCCTCATTCCTCGAATAGATTAGTATGTCATCAATGAATACGATAACAAACATATCTAAATAAAGCTTGAATACTCTATTCATAAGGTCCATGAACACTGCTGGTGTATTAGTTAAACCGAATGACATGACCAAAAACTCATAATGACCATAACGGGTCCTAAAAGCTGTCTTTGGAATATCACATTCCTCACTCTTAACTGATGGTAGCCATATCTGAGGTCTATCTTAGAGAAACAAGTGGCACCCTGAAGCTAATCGAAGAGATCATCAATTCTTGGAATATGATACTTATTCTTGATAGTAACCTTGTTCAACTGACGGTGATCTATATACATTCTAAGGGAACCATCCTTCTTCCACAAAAATAAGACCGGAATGCCCCAAGGTGAGACACTTGGTCGAATAAAACCTTTTTCTAGGAGATCTTTCAACTGATCTTTTATCTCTTATAACTCTGCTGGTGCCATCCTATATGGAAAAATAGATATAGGATGAGTATTAGGAAGAATATCTATACCGAAGTCTATTTATCTCTTAGGAGGGACTCAGGGAGGATCATCTGGAAAGACTTTTGGAAACTCTTTTACTACTGGAACTGACTGAATAAGAGGTATCTCAACACTAGAGTCATTAACTCAGACTAAGTGATAGACACACCCCTTGGAAACTAACTTTCTCGCCTTAAGGTATGAAATAAAACGACCCTTAGGCACTGCTGAACTACTCTTCTACTCTATAACTAGCTCATTAGAAAACTGTAACTTGACAACTCAAGTTCTATAATCAACTGAGGCGTAATAGGCACTTAAATTTGCAGGTCTGTTTGAATCTAGAAAAGAAAATAAAGTGGTTGGAGTGGGTCAAGGTGCTAAGGAAAATCAAACTAGTATGTATTTTCTTCTATGTAATATGTTCTTGTTGTTACCTGTAAAGCAACAAAAAAATTACCAATGACTCGCTTCCCTAGGCAATAGATATGTTAGCATATGACTAGCATTTTCAGGAACAAAGACCTTCGAGATAAGAGCAATATTAACATCACCTATTTTCTCAGTAACTCTCCACTCTGGAAGAATATCAATCCTGCTTCAGCAACATCTTCATTAGACATTGTACATTTGATGAGTCTGAGATTTGGACTCATTTGGGGCTTTATTTTGATAGTTTTAGTGTCCTCAAATTCCCAATTTATGCTATAAACTGATGTTAAAGCCTTGATATTCAGGTATGTGAGCTAAGGAACAAGGTAAGGACACTAACATGCAAAAATGAGCATAACAAGCTGAAGAAGTGAAGAAAGGCGATCCTGTTGATCGCCAAGACCACTCGGTGACTCACCGAGTGGCTCTTCAGCCTGCCTAAAGTTTCATTGTGCCATCCCTGAGGGAAGAAACCAAGTTGGCGATAGGAATGGGTAGTCGGCGAATCACCGATCGGTTCCGCAATGACTAAATGGATCACCCAAAGTTACAGAACTTGGGGATTCTGAGAACCAATGCATAACGGCGATGGAAGAGAGCAATGGGCGGATCGCCGAACCACTCAGTGAACCTGACTTATCTCGCCTAATGACCTTTCGGGCCAAATTTTTGGCAACTATAAATTGAATTTTGAACTGTAAAAGTGAGCATCTGGCTATCATTGAGGAGAGTTTTCTTTTGAGTTTTAGAGTTCCAGTGTAGACTTTGAAGCTTTTTGAGGCTCAATTTTGAGGATTTTCAAGTGGGTTTCTAAATTTCTTCAATTTGGACCATTGTAAAGACTTGGGAGCATTTACCCAGATCATGGCGAATGTATTTGGTAATCGTTTCCCTATTTTTATGATATGGGGCTAAAACCCCAATTTATGGTGTGTGATTATGTGATTATAGGTTGAATTAGCTTATGCGTATTGTTAATTACTAGTTTAAATGCTATATTGAAGTGGGTTAATCATTAGCTGAGTTTTAATCTATGAATTGTAGTTGCAATGCTGTTCTAATTTTGAGTTTTTAGCTTGCTTGAGAGAGAGGTTTTTGAACCAAAGCTTTTGATTAATGGTTTGTAGGTATTGGGTTGATATGGGTTCAGCTCGAGAGAGTGAATCCTAAACCTAATCCTACCCATCTTACTCGAGAGAAAGGATGTATTAAGGTTGTGGGCTGTTCTTATTTGTTAAGCTTGTTGATGTTCGAGAGAAATCACTTGAAACGTGATAGTTGTTAGAGAGTAAATTATTTCAATTATAGTCTATCCTACCCACTGATATTTATCTATTTATTAGTAGTCTCAATTACCCATATAGTGAAATTTGCCTAAAATCGATCACATCTCGATAATTTTTCTCGTTATTGTTATTTCATTATTGTTTGATTGCATTGTAGCTGATAATTGCAAACCAAAAAACCCCGCATCTGACATTTATTTCATCCCCTTCGACTTGTTTGCTTGTTATTTTTGATAATTTCTTTTCCTATAACTATCTAGAACACATTTGTACTTCATAACTGAACTTAAACACGTACCGCTCCCTGTGGGTTCGACCCTAACTCTTCATTGGGTTTTATACTGCTTAACGATCATTCCACCTAGAATTGAATGAGGTGTGCTTGAAACGTTAATCAACATTTCCCTTTCAGTATCGCATTTTGTTGTTTGGCAACTTAAGGCATCATCTCTTGCAATAGGCACTGATATCTCTACTAGAGTGAGGATTTAATTTTATTTTAGTCAAACTAAGATGATGTGAGTGGAAAGTTCTCTGTCAATCTTATATTAAACGATAATGTTGTTATCTCTCATGGTGAAAGAAGACGTAACTTTTAGAACCTTGAAAATAAATATAGTATTATTTAGGGAGCGCTATTTATAATTCTCAAGTACAATTAAAATGTTTAAATAGAATGCTGAGAGTGCATTTAAATTATGGTCCTCTTATGCTCATTACATCCTCGTGGAGTGGATGTAGTTGTGCTGTGGAATCACATGGATAAAAGAAATATAATTATGGGGATTCTCACATTTTTTCTACCTATTTTGTCTAGTTATCTCTTGGTTTAGAACTATGGATGGGTACCTCTCAAAGGCGAAGGACATTTAGTGACCCGATAGCATGGTATTTATAAAATTATATCTTACAATCTTAAAGAAACCAGACCATTGTATACAATAATGATTTCAAAACTTCAAACCTAAAATATTAGTACTGGATCATTCTCTAGATTGTTTTTGATAATGTAGAGCTAATGATCAATTTATATCAAAGAGCATAGTTGACTTACTTTAAACTTTTCAGGTCCAATTGGATATGATAAGTGTCACACACCAAGTCTACCCCCTTAACGAAAACACGATACCTAGGATCAGGAGTGACCCCAAGCTAACCCTATAGCTGGCATATCATAAGCATACTAAAATAACTGAATAAAGAGATACTATGCGGGAGCTAAAACAAGAGATAACTAAAATATGGGGAATACCCAATACTGATATGAATATATATAAAACTACTAAGAGTTCAACGATATTGAACATTCGCTCATATCTAAAGCTGAATTTAATACTATGTCTAAAAAGCATCTACTGACTAGAGTAGCTGGGACATGCCTCCAACTAACTCTAGCAAAACAGAAAATTGAAATAATAGACTGAATATGAAAGACATGTCTATTGTCCTCAAAGTATGAGGACTCACTACTGAAGTTGCTTAATACGGATCGGAACAGATCTATGCGTGATTTGGATGCTTAACACCTGAACCTACCTCATGAAAGAATGTAGCGTAGAGTATGTGTTAGTACTTGGAATGTAGTGAGCATGCAAGATATAGATAATAGCTGAACAAAGTATAAAAAATGAACAAACGTAACTGAGCAATGACGTAATTTGAACAAAAACATAGATACTGAAATATAACAAATTGAGCTAAATACAATGACCAAGTAATAATCATGAATTTAACATGCTAAGATTGAATACTGAAGTATAATTGAAAACCAAGTCAAATGCACTAGAGTTTGACTGTAGGAGCTACTATTAAACAACATAAAATCACTTGAGCTAAACGCAGAGTCTGATGTCTACGCCCCATTGAGAGGACCCAATATACCTTTCCAGGGGTATAAAGGCTGACTAGCGTGATAACTAAATCTGATGCTCAACAGAGGGGACTTATAAACCTACGGGGGCACTTAGTTCTGGGAATATGAGGGTACGCTGAACCCTAGTTCAACTCGGTGCTAAGCCTAATCCCAACTTGAAATATGCAAATTTGAGAATGCAACATTTTGGTACTGACAATGAAACATTCGAAACTGAACTTGGTGCTAAGCCTAATCCTAACTTGAAATATGCAAATTTGAGAATGCAGCATTTTGGTACTGACAATGAAACATTCGAAACTCGAGCATGTATATCTGTTTAACTGACCTAGCAATTGTAATTCATGAACTAAGAGAATCTACACAACTAGGATTCTGAGTTTCATGAAAGGAACTAAGAAATGACTTCACGAAAACATTATAATCTGAATAAGAATACTATTACATCTAAATCATAACCAATATCAAAGGTTTTAGAAACCCTAGGTCTAAGCAAGATATAGAGAATCAAGAATTTGACTGAATTCTAGGGACCTAGTGGATGAAAGGAACCCACTAGTGAAATTCCACATACCTGGTGACAAAAACTATGGAGAAATCCTTCAATTTTGGGGATGAAACTTGAAGCAAACCTTTTGGTTATTCTTGGGAAACTGGTGCCTCTTTCTTCTTGTTTTTGCTCTAAATTTGGATTATTTTTGGTAAATAAAGATTCTGGGTATGTCTGACTAAATTATTAGATTTAAACTTAGTAAAACGACGTAGTTTAGGCATCAAACGACGTAGTTTAAGTGCCCAACGCATAGGGGAAAGGACATAAACGACCCTGACTTAAATCTGATGAGTGCCACCTACTACAGGGCTGGTGGGCCGTCGGTTGACCTGCCAATGGTGGGTAGGAGTCATCGGTCAAGCTCTGCTCTACAGGGTTTCACTAAAATGAGCATAACGTTCTACTCCGAGATGAATTTTAGCAAAATCAGTGGCGTTGGAAAGAGGATTTAATTATCTTTCATTTGATATGTCATGGGACACATAATTCATTTTATGCTAAAAGATATGACTGTTTGAAGTTGACCCAACATCCATTTCCCTCCAATTGGCTGCTGAACCTCAACTATGGTCAGACCTATGATCTGTACTTCCAACCACATATCGTCCTTGTCGACCATGGGTGGGGTTGAGACCATAAACATTTGGTGACCAACGACAAACCCCGCCTATGGACCGTGTGTTAGACCACAAACCGTCGGTGGCTTCCGTGGGTCTTGCACCAGGTCCTGAGAAGCTGCATTTTTCTCTATTTTCTCAAATATGAGATGTCACAATATCTCCCCCTTGGGAACATTCATCCTTGAATGAAGTCTAAACAAATTGAGTATGGAGGGAAGGAGCTGCAATCCCTACCACTAAGTACTAGAAATTGATATCTAATTGAACTGAGTTTTAAGAACGTGCAAATATGCTGATATGCAAGAACAACTGAAGTAACAAGATATTGAGACTGAATTTATGCAATAATAAACTGAGAGACTGGAGAGGAACTATTACCTAAAGCTGAAATAGAACCGGAAGGGAAGAGGTGAGGATACTTGGCGTTCATGGTTGCTTCCGCTTCCCAAGTAGATCCCTCTACGAACTGACTCCTCCACAAAACCTTCACTGAAGTGACATCCTTATTTCTCAACCTATGAACCTGACGTTCCAGAATTTCAACTAGCACTTCTTCAGAAGTGAGACCATCCTTCACAGCCACACTCTATAATGGTACTATTGATGCCGGATCATCCATACACTTCTTTAATAGGGAAATGTCAAAAACCGGATGAACCACTGCTAGTTCTGCTGGAAAATATATCTCGTATGCCACATTACCAACCCTTTTTAGGATTCTTTAAGGACCTGCATATCTAGGACTGCGCTTCACTTTCTTTCCAAATCTCATCACCCCTTTCATATGTGACACCTTTAGGAAAACACAATCATCAATTCATAACTGTAAGTCCCTTCTCCTCACTTTTGCATAGGACTTCTGACGACTCTGAGTTGTCTTTAGTCTATCTTTGACGATTTGAACTTTTTCCATAGCCTCATGAACTGAATCTGGCCTTATCTGTTTCACCTACTTCAAACCAACCAATCGGGGACCTGCATCTACGCCCATATAGTGCCTCATACGGGGCCATCTGAATATTGGAATGAAAGCTATTATTATAGGGAAACTCTATGAGAGGTAGATGATCATCCCAACTACCCTTGAAATTGATCACACAAACTCTTAACATGTCCTCTAAGGTATGAATGCTACGTTCTTCCTGACCATCCGTTTGTGAATGAAATGTTGTACTGAGATTTACCTGAGTACCAAGACCTTTCTGAAACGATTCCCAGAAATTAAAGGTAAACTGAGGACCTCTATTTGAGATGATAAAAAAGGGAACCCCATGCAACCTGACTATCTCATTGATGTAGAGTTTTGCGTAGTTCTCCACTGAATCTGTAGTCTTGACAACCAAGAAGTGAGTGGACTTAATGACTCTATCTACTATCACTCAAATAGAGTTATGCTGTCTGTGAGTACGAGGTAAACCCATAATGAAGTCCATGTTTGTCACTACCCACTTCCATGTAGGAATGTTACTCTCCTGAGTCATACCTCCCGGTTTATGATGTTTAACCTTAACCAATTGACAATTGGTACACTTAGCCACAAAGTGTGCTATGTTCGTCTTTATGCCGTTCCACTAAAAGACTTCCCATAGATAATAGTACATCTTAGTGGCACCTGGATGAATGGAATATCGGGAGTTATGAGCTTCTGTAAGGATCTGCTATCTCAACTCACCCATCTTAAGAGCACATAAGCGACCCTGGTACCGAAGGACACCATCTCCCCCTTGGGAGAAAACTTCAACTTTCTGCTGATGAACTGCACATTTCAACTCCTTAACCCCCTATACCAATGAAGATTTGGATCTATTCTGAACTATCACACCCCCTCTGACATGTCCGTAAGACCAACTCCTACGCAAGCAAGCCGGTGAAAATCTTTTGCTAATTCCTTCTTTTCCTCCTCAACATGTGCTACACTAACCATAGATAGTCTGCTGAGAGCATCAACCACTACATTGTCCTTACCAGGATGGTAAAACACATTTATATCATAATCCTTGAGGAATTCAAGCCATCTCCTCTAACAAAGATTCAACTCTTTCTGGGTGAACACGTACTGAAGGCTCTTATGATCAGTGAACACATCTACGTGAACACCATACAAGTAATGTCTCCAAATATTTAATGCAAATACTACAACTGCAAGCTTGAGGTCATTAGTCAGGTAGTTCTTATCATGGACCTTAAGTTGTCTAGAAGCATAAGATATGACCTTACCTCACTGCATCAACACACAACCTAGGCCGACCCTAGATGCATCACAATAAATCACATAACCATCTGAACCATATCGTAGGGTCAAAATTGGAGCTATAGTAAACCTAGCCTTCAGTTCTGTAACATCATTTACTACTGGGACTTTTGAAGGAGATCTATTCCGAAGTTGATTTCCCTTTCGGGAGGAACTTAGGGAAGATCTTCTGGAAACACTTCTGTAACATCATTTACTACTGGGACTTACTCAAGAGTTGGGGTTTCGGAGCTGGAATCCTTAACTTGAACTAGATGATAGATATACCCCTTGGAAATCATTTTTTGGTCTTTCGGTAAGAGATGAATCGACCCATAGGCAGTGAGCTACTACCCTTCCATTCTAAGACTGGTTGTTTGGAAACTGAAACTGAACGATTCTAGTTCTACAATCAATCGAGGCATAACATGAATGTAACTAATCCATGCCTAGAATGATATCAAAATCTACCATTTCTAACTCTACAAGATCTTCTAAGGTGACTTTCTGAGAGACTGTGATTGGGCAATTTCTGTATACCAATCTAGCTATAACTAGGTCACCAACTGGAGTAGAGACTGAGAAGGGTTCTGAAAGAGTTTCTAGACATGCACGAATACTATAAGGTTCATTCCACGGCTGGTACAAAGTGTAGGCCACTCACTTCAACTAATAGGCGGCTAAATCTACACTCTCAACTTGAGTGAAGCCCATAATGTTTGTTACCTTTTAGATGTCATCAAAAAACTTTTGTGGATCTTATTCTGACTTAGACCCATGAAACTCTGTAGGGTTTATCCGAGTAAAGTCTTAGATTCTTGTTGTAGCTGTATTAGTCTGTGGCAGAGCTGGGACCACAGCCTAATGATTGACCTAGGTAGTCATGGCCTGAGCAAGTACTTGATAAGCAGCCCTAAACTCGACTGCATGACTTTATCCTTCAATGGGTCTGCTGGAGCTGCTGGCTGATTCCTTGTGTTAGCTCTTCTGGGAGGCATTTTTTGAAATGCGAAGAGCAGGAGTTAGAAGGAGATTGAATAGAGTTCATACTCACGCACGATAAGAATAACAAAGAAAATGAAGTTTTTCTTAAAACACTTCTTAGCCTCCCTCTACTAGGTGTGGTTCACTTCACACCCATGAAAAAGACTCTACCTAGTGCGTCTTTCAAACATCCTAGTACTCTTGAACCTAATGCTCTGAGACCAAGTTTGTCACACCCCGAGGCTACCCCTTTGATGTAAACATGGGACCTAGGATCACGAGTGACCCAAGCAAACCCTGAAGCTAGCATATCATAAGCATACTAAAACAACTGAATAAACAGATACTATGCGGAAGCTAAAATGATAACTAAAAGATAGGGAATACCTAATACTGATCTGAATATATATAAAACTACTAAGAGTTCAATGATACTGAACATTCACTCAAATTTAAAACTGAATCTAATACTATGTATGAAAACCCTTTACTGACTAGAGTTGCTGGGACATGCCCCCACCTAACTCTAGCAAAACAAAAACTGAAATAAATGACTGAATATGAAAGACATGTCTATTGTCCTCGAATAATGAGGACTCACCACTGAAGCTGCTGAATACGGATCGAGAACCGATCTATGTGTGGCCTAGATGCTGAATACCTTAACCTACATCATCAAAGGATATAGCGCAGAGTATGCGTCAATACTTGGAATGTACTGAGCATGCATGATATAGATAATAGCTGAACAAAGTATAAAAGCTGAACAAACATAATTGAGCAATGCCATAATCTGAACAGAAACATAGATACTAAAATATAATTGAAAACTGAGCTAAATGCAATGACCATGTACTAATCATGAATTTTACATGCTGAAACTGAATACTGAAGTATAACTGAAAACCTAGTCAAATACACTAAAGTCTGACTGTGGGAGCTACTATTAAATGACATAAAATCACGTGATCTAAATGTGGAGTCCGATGTATACGCCCCATCGAGAAGACCCAATATACCTTGCCAGAGGTGTAAATGCATGACTAGCGTGATCACTAAATCTCATGCCCAACATAGGTGACTTATAAACCTACGGGGGCACGTAGTTTTGGGACTATGAGGGTACGTTGAAACCTAGTCCAACTCGGTGCTACGCCTACTTCCACCTAAAAATATGTATAACAGAACATAACTGAAATACTTGATAGCTCAATATTCTGACATGCAAATATGAGAATGGAACATTTAGGAACTGACAATGAAACATTCAAAAATGGAGCATGTATATATGTTTAACTGACCTAGCAAGTGTAATTCATGAACTAAGAGAATATACACAACTAGGGTTCTGAGTTTCATGCAAGGAAGTAAGAAACAACTTCACAAAATCATGATAATCTGATTAAGAATACTATAACAGCTAAATCACAATCAATATCTAAGGTTTTAGAAACTCTAGGTCTAAGCAAGATATAGAAAATCAAGAATCTGATTGAATTCTAGGGACCTAGTGGATGAAAGGAACCCACTAGTAAGATCCCACATACCTGGTGAGGAAATCTACAGATAAATCCTTCGATTTTGGGGCTAAAATTTGAAGCAAACCTTTTGGTTGTTCTAGGGACCTAGTTGGATGATTTTATGTAAATAAAGGTTCTGGGTCTGCCTGACTAAGTTATTAGGCTTAAACTGAGTAAAACGAATAGTTTAATCATCAAACGACGTAGTTTAAGTTCGCAACGCATAAGGGAAAGGATAAAAATTACCCTGGCTTAAAATCTGATGAGTGCCACTTACTACAGGACTGACGGGCCGTCGGTTGACCTACTAACTGTTGGTAGGAGTCGTCGGTCAAGCTCTGCCCGACAGGGATTCACTAAAATGAGCATAACTTTTTACTCGGAGATGGAATTTTAGCAAACTCGGTGGTGTTGGAAAGAGGATTCAATTATCTTTCATTTGATAGGTCATTGGACACATAATTAATTTTGTGCTAAAAGATATGAACGATTGAAGTTGACACAAAAACCATTTCCCTCCAATTAGCTGCTGACCCTCACCTATGGTCAGATCTACGGTCCGTAGGTCCAACCACGAATCGTCCTTGTCGACTGTGGGTGGGTTCAGAGATCATAAACATTTGGTGCCCAATGACGGACCCCACCTACGGACCGTGTGTCAGACCACGAACCATCGGTGGCTTCCGTGCTTCTTGCACAAGGTCGTGGGAAGCTGCATATTTTTCTATTTTCTCAAATCCTAGGTGTTACAATAAGGTAGAAAATTAGACTGAAGTGTATCAAGATGTTTAGAGAAGTGATACTAGTATTTTACTTTATTTTGTGTAATCTTTGTTGTTGTTAGTTGGCTTGAAGTTTTATTTTGTATTAACATTATAATATGCCGGTCAATTAAAGTTTAAAAAGGCAAAAATAATAGTGATTGAAGTGGCTGAATATGCTATGAGAAATGAAACTAGTATGTATTTTCTTCCTTGCGATATTTTCTTTTCTTGATATTACTGGTAAAACAACCGAAAAGTTATCTTTCCTATGTATTTGACATGACATGCTTCATTATGTTTTTTTTTCACTAGTCCTAACCATATTAACCTCCACCAATTCTTGATTCATCATTTGTGATTTTTCTGAATGAAATTTCTAAAAATTGAAGGTTACTGATTTGGGATTTTAAGCTTTCCAATATTTATTCCACTTCTAGTTGCCACTTTCTGCATCACTTTTTATTGGCAACTTGAAGCCTGATCTCTTGCAATGAGTATTGTTCTGCCTATTTTTTCTAGTTGCCACTTGATTGGGAACTGTGGATGGGTACTTGTCAAAAACTAGATAAAATATTATTTTGCATGTTTAGTCTTACCGATCTAAAAATGATCAAATCATTGTATACAGTAATAATTTCAAAAGTTGACACCTAAAACATAACTACTGGAGTATTCTCCAGATTCTTTTGATGGTTTAGCACTAATTATCAAATTTATATCGAAGAGCATATTTGACTTACTTTAAATTTTGTAAGTCCATGTGAATATGATAGGGCAACCAAGGTGAGGGAAACAAACACTTTTAAGAATGTTTTGCGATTGAGACCTGGAGAAAAGTTAAAACCCACTTTCTATCAAAATCCAGTCGTTGGGCAGAATCATGCCTCATTTACGATATACTTGGGATTGCTAGTTCGTGATCATAATATTTGCCCGTTGCGGGTATACTCATGGATAGATATCAAAGAGATTATGCTTGAGCATATGTGGGCAGCTGCTGCAGTTAGAATTATGACATTACTCTCTCTTATTTTGTCTTGCTTGATAGAGTTGCTACTGCAACAACAATATCTTTCCCTCTTCTTCTTGCGTTTGTTTAGAGTTTACTATGGTGTTGCCTTTGTTTAGACCTTATTATGGTCTTGTATTTTAAATTGAATATCACTTCAATGAAACAATCTCTTCTCTTCATGCTTCAAGCGAAGTGGGCTTGTATAGCTATTTTAACCTTTATTCTCTTTAAATAACTGTACAAAAGTCGTGTGAGTATGATTCAGGTTTTAAATAGATTATAGGCCAAGACAAAATATAAAGCTTATTATAGTTGAACAGAAGCAGTAGTAGAACATGATATATTGCATAAAGAGATACTATTATATCTAAAGGAAATAAGATATGTAAAATGAACAAACAAAATAAAGGAGTGAAAGGAACAATGCAAGTAGATATTTGATTAACACTGATGGATGTACATATTTATTTTTTATCCTAAAACTTCCAGGTTACTACTCCATTTGGTGATTCATATTTTGATGCCTTGTTTTCACTTATTTAAGAGATTCTGTTGATATTTTTCTCTATTTCAGGAAAGGTTTGACAGTAATATCATGAATGGTCGAAGATATAATGGTTTGCAACATATGAGAAAGTTTTGGAACAATTGGAGAGGATCGCTGCACAAGAATATGAAATCTAAGTCATTGCACAAGGTTCTAAATGATGTGCCGATAGGAGTAGATAGGAGTGATTGGGAATGGTTGGTCAAGGAACATTTTTATCTGATGTGTTTAACGTATGATTCCATAGCTATTAATAAATATCATTTTATTTCCAAGTCACATATGATTACTTTTTTGGAATAATTCTTTTGATAAAGTAAATGATTTCATTTTTGATATCAAGAGGATGCAAAATAGTTACAAAAGTTAACATTAAAAATAGAATCATTAACAAGCTTGTGATAATTTCAGTGTTGTGTTGTTAATGTAGGAATCAAGTACAAGAAAGAGAATCAACATGTCTAAGTTGTGTATGCCTCACCATATAGGTAGCAAGCCTATAGGAGAGATTGTTTACAAATTGGTAAATAAATCAGGAAACCCTACAAAGAAACCTCCTTTTTGTATAAAAGAACTTATAGTACTTACTTTTTTTATTGTTAAGGGAGACAATGATGGTAATTGTCATGACCCGAGAGTACCCCCTAGTCGTAACATGGCGTATTCAACCCCGAAGGGGTCTTATACAAGCCACATAGTCATTCATTGCATTCAATAATGAAAATAGTGCGGAATAAAAAACTTATTTACATCCACACATTTAAACT